>VDFB02347106.1:0-78218 GCA_007258455.2 Sequoia sempervirens
ATTTTGGTGATTTATTTTTTTTAAAGGGTTTTTTAAGAACATATTAAAGAAGCCGCAGTCCAGATTTCAGAAGAATTGGAGCATAATTAAGCAAATTATTGCAGAATTAGGGTTTCTATACAATTTTTTTGGAATCTGCATATCTCGTGCCTATTGTCGAATTGGAGTTTTATTTTTATTGGGTGTTTGAATAAATACTAAAGAAGATTATGGTAAAAAAATTGGAGGAATTGAAGTAGAAATAAGCAAGTTATTGAAAAATTAAAATTTTCACAATTATCACTCTCCACGCTGCAAATCTGCTTATTTCTTGGAAACTTTTCTAGATGAGAGTTATTTTGGCCCTAGTAAGTTACATTAAAAATTTTAGAGAACTTAAGTTTCATTTTTTGTATTTATTTCAAAATTAGTGGTTCCCATCATGACAGGGCTTGCAACAAGGGGCAAAAAGAATGTTGTCACTCTGAGGAAGACTCCTGATAAGGATTGGGTAACAATAGAGGATATTACTCCTAATGAGGAAATCAGTAAGGTTGAGGAAGACATTTCTTCAATGAAGATGGATATGTGTGACCTAAGAGAAGATATATCGGACATATGAAACATGTTAAGCACCTACATGGCTGAACCAAGGAAGGAGTTCTCAAGCGACCAAGGTGAAAATTCTAGGTCATCTAACATTGACACAAGCTTTAGTACTCCTATGGGATCTAGGAATTTATTTCCAAAGGTGGATATGTGCAAGTTCAATGGCAAGGATCCTCTAACATGGATAAAACAAATGGAGAATTTTTTTGAAGTACACCAAATCCCAAATGGACAAAAGGTCATGATGGCTTCCCTATATCTAGAACCAGATCAATTCATTTGGTATCATTGGCTTTGCACTCATCGAAGGAAAAAGGGGCTCACCATCTCATGGTATTTTTTTATGGAGGAACTCCAAGCACAATATAGCAATAGCGTGATAGACAAATTCTTCAACGAGCTGGCTAAACTTCAACAAACAGGATCAATTAAGGATTATATTCAGTAACTCCAAAATTTATCCTTAAGAGTGGATAAAATTATGGAGGAAAACTTGAATGATTTATTCTTGGGGGGTCTCAAGGATCACATTCAACATGATGTACGCATGTTTAACCCTAGCTCCATAAATGATTTTTTTATCTTAGCATGCAGGGTAGAGGAGAAGTATTTGATTCCTAAGAAGCAAGGGGCTAATGTGACAAGAGAGAAAGGATATTCAACACAACCTACTAGGTTGACTCCACAAAAAATTGAGGAGAAAAGAGAAAAATAGTTGTGTTTCAAGTGTGATAGCAAATACAGCTGAGGACATAAATGCAGTGAAAAGAAATTGTTCTATATTGAAGGTCCAAGTGAGGAAGAAGACGAGGAACCCATACTAGAGGATGAAAGGGAGTCAAATGAGGAATCACATGATTCTCAACCAATCATTTCTTTCCATGCACTCTCAGGTTCATTGCTCCACAAACTCTCAAGGTGGTGGGGTTCTTAAAGAAGTAGAAGGTAACAGTGTTGATCGACTCAGGTAGTACTCATAATTTCATCAACAAAAAGTTAGTTACTCATCTAAATTGTTTTATATATCCAGCTCCAAAGTTTCAGGTTTTGATTGTAGATGGTGGTACAATTAGTTGTTCAGGGAAGTTTCATAGCATTAAATTATCCATGGGATGTTATCAACTTGATACCCCAATGTATGTGATATCTATGGGTGCAACAGATATTGTTTTGGGAGTACAATGGCTTACTACATTTGGAACGATTGAGATGAACTTCCAAGAACTATTCATGAGATTTCAATTAGAAGGAAGGGTAGTAGAGCTAAGGGGGTTGAAGGAAAAATCCCCACAAATGGTGAGCTTTCATCAAATGAAAAATTTGCTTAAGAAAGGAATGGATGGATTTGTGGCCCAACTATGTTCATTAGAAGTCTCTCAATCTAATGCTCTTATTCATCCAGATTTACAAGCTATAATTGATCGTCACTTAGTTGTTCTTGGAGATATGCCTAAAGGACTTCCTCAAGATTAAGAGGGATCATAATCATGCTATACAATTAGTTTCAGGGATCCAACCACTAAACATCAGGCCTTACAGGTATCCACACATACAAAATAGTGAGATAGAAAAAATTGTTGAGGAGATGCTAGAGGCAGGAATTATCAGGCATAGCCAAAGTGCTTACTCCTTGCCTGTGCTGATGGTACATAAGAAGGATGATACTTGGTGCATGTGTCCAGATTATAGACTTCTCAATGTGTACACCATTAAAGATAATTTTCCTATTCCAGTCATTGATGATTTGCAAGATGAATTGAATGGAGCTATGTATTTTACCAAGTTAGATCCTAGATCTGGTTATCACCAAATTCAGATTAAGGAGGAAGATATTTGTAAGACAACATTTCAGACTCATGAGGGTCATTATGAATTTTTAGTGATTCCATTTGGTCTTACCAATGCAACATCTACATTCCAAAGTTTGATGAATTCCATTTTTAAGAAGTTCTTGAGAAAGTTTGTGTTATTATTCTTTGATGATATATTGATTTATAGCAAGACTTGGGAAGAAAATTTGCAACATGTGGATCAAGCATTACAAATACTTGAAGATCATAAACTCTATGCTAAGCCATCCAAGTGTGCTTTTGGTCTTAAGGAGGTGGAATATTTGGGACACATAGTTTCACATGGAGTAAAGGTGGACCCTAACAAAATTAAGGCTATCATGGAATGCCCTATTCCAAAAACCATTAAGAAACTGAGGGGTTTCTTTGGATTGATAGGGTACTATAGAATATTTGTGAAGAATTATGGTTGTATAGCAGCACCTCTCACCACTCTATTGAAGAAGGATTATTTTCATTGGAATGAGTCTACCAATACAACATTTGAGAGATTAAAGGAGGCTATGTGTACAACTCCAGTGCTTTCCACTCTTGACTTTACCAAGGAATTCATTGTGGAATGTGATGCTTTTGGTAATGGGATAGGAGAAGTTCTCATGCAAGAAGGTAGACCAATTTCTTTTGAGAGTCATCAATTAAAGGGTAAGAATCAACTAAAACCTATTTATGAGAAGGAAATGTTAGCAATCCTCCATGCAGTTAAACAATGGAGGCCTTATATATTGGGTAGACACTTCAAGGTTAAGACGGATCATGATAGCCTAAAATATTTTTTGGAACAAAGACTATCTTCTGAAGAGCAACAAAAATGGGTCACTAAGATGTTAGGATATGACTTTGAGATTGTATATAAGAAAGGGAAATAAAATATTGTAGCAGATGCACTTTCAAGGAAGGATGAGAAAGATGAAGCCTTATTGTGTGCCCTTTCAATATTACAAGCAAATTGGATGGAGGAAGCCAAAGCAGAGTGGCAAAATGATGTTGTGACAAGTAATCTCATCAAACAATTAAAAAGTGATCGTAGTAGTTCATATAAGTTTTTTTGGAAGGGAGATACTCTTTGGTATAAAGAGTGTTTGTATCTCTGCAAGAATTCCACTCTTAAACACAAGATTCTCATAGAGTTGCATGAGTCTCCAGTGGGTGGTCATTCATGATTTTTGAAGACATATCATCAAGTCAAGCAAGATTTTTTTTGGGAAGGGCTAAAAGGTGATGTTCAAAAATTTGTGGTTGAATGTTTGGTTTGTCAAAGGAATAAAGGGGAGACAATTAAGACACCGGGTCTCTTGCAACCCTTTTCTATTCCTAGCTAGCATTGGGAAGAGGTCTCCATGGACTTCATCACAGGTCTTCCCAAATCTAAAGGCCATAATGTCATCATGGTAGTAGTTGATCACCTCAGTAAATATGCACATTTCATTACATTATCACATCCTTTTACAGCAAGTGTAGTGGCAAAAGCTTTTTTGGAGAATATCCAAAAGCTACATGGTACACCTAAGGTTATTGTTAGTGATTGTGGTCCTATCTTCACTAGTCACTTTTGGAAAGATTTATTCTCATGTTTGGGTACTGAATTGGCTCATAGCTCTTCATACCACCCTCAATCAGATGGGAAAATTGAGATTGTTAATAAGTGTTTGGAAGGATATCTTCATTGTTTCACTTTAGAGAAACAGCCTCAATGGGTAGATTGGCTACCGCTTGCAGAATGGTGGTATAACACTTATTTTCATAGCTCATCAAAAATGTCTCCATTTTTGGCACTTTATGGATATCATCCTCCTTCCATCACATCATCAATAAAGGTGTCACCAAGAGTTTAGGCAATAGAAGACCACTTGCTTCATCAACAATAAGTACTTTCATGACTCAAGGAGAATTTAGCCATGGCACAAAATCGAATGAAACAACAGGTAGACCAACATCGTAGTGAAAGAAGTTTTTAAGTTGGGGATTGGGTCTTCTTGAGATTGCAGCCTTATAAGAAAATATCACTAAAGCAACAAAAAAAGAATAATAATTTGTCTCCAAGGTATTATGGTCCATATCAAATCATGCAAAAGATCGGTAGTGTTTCCTACAAGCTAGAGTTACCAACAACAACAAAGATACATCCATTTTTTCATGTTTCTTGTTTGAAGAAGGTAATTGGGCATAATATTCCCACTCAAACAACACTACCAAAGCTCGATTAATAAGGAAGAATCATTTTGGAACCAGAGTGCATTCATCAAACACGCACAAAGAAGCTGAGGAATAGAACTCTCACTGAGTATCTCATCCAATGGGAGAATTTACCAGTTGAAGATGCCACATGGGAGGACAAGGAGTTCATTCAAAAGAATTCAAAATTGATTAGCATTGAGGATAATGCTTCATTGAAGAAGGGGGGCATGCTACGCCCTTAATATTAGTGTACATCAAGTTATGAATAGTCGGCTTGTGGCTATATTAACTCTCTATTAAGTCATATTATCATTATTATATTATTATTTAGTTGTTTAGGTCGGCCTAAGACTTATATAGTTGTGTCTAAGTCGGCCTAGGTGATATCCTAGGCATAAATAAGTATATATAGGAGGTTGTGAGTCTTATTTCATCATCAAGTTGTGAAGTGTGTTCTCATTAGAGATATCTGGAGGTTTTCCCCATTGAAATGGCTTGTTATTCTCAGTTATTATCAAGTATTTCCAGTATATTTCATATCATATTCTCCTATTATGCAAGTTATTTCATAACACTTGTGATGTAGGGGACGAAGCTTTCTATGAATGATTATCCAAAATCTCCTACTGAGATGAAGGATATGACCAAAGTACCATATGCGAGTGTAGTTGGCAGTCTGATGTATGTGATGGTGTGTATGAGACTAGAAATTTTCCAAGCAATGGGATACCTTAGCCGTTTTATGACTAATCCTAGACGAGTGCATTGGGATACAGTTAAGACAGTGTTCAGATATTTACAGGGTACTTTTGAGTATGCCTTGTGTTTTCATGCTTATCCTACTAGACCTCATCATTCTATGAGCATTCGAGGATATGTGGATTCAAATTGGGAAAGTGACATTAACAACAGAAGATCCACCAACGGTTATGTGTTTATGATGTTTGGTGGTGCTATCAGTTGGATGAGTAAGCGACAGGTTGTAGTCACATTGTCCATGACCGAGGCAGAGTATATGGAAGCCACTCATGCTTCTAAGGAATCCATTTAGCTTAAGATATTGTGTTCTAACATTGTATTAGATGCAAGATAGATTACTATTTGTTGCAACAGTCAAAGTGTGATTTGTCTAGCAAAGAATCCTACCTTCAATGTCAGAACAAAACACATTGATATACAATATCATTTTTTCGTGATATGGTAGAGGATGGAAAGGTAAATTTGGAGAAGGTTGACACTTTGGTGAATGTTGCAAATGCATTGAAAAAACTAGTGAGCATAGAGAATTTTAGATGGTGTTTTGATTTCATGGGTGTTGGGGCCCTGAACAGATGATTTTGTGTGACCCTCGTCAAGTCCTCAATAAGTGGGAGAATTTGGGATTAAGGTGTCTTGAAACCTTAGATTCCTAATATTGATTTAATTGATGTATTATTGTATTTTTTGTATCATTTAATTTCCTATGGTGTCATGTCATAAATTGGGACTCACCGGTTAGGTGGAATCCCCGTTAGAGGTGACTAGATGACACATCATCATCCCATGTGAATATAGGTGTCCCATTTTGGAATCTATGACATATGAAAAATTCTATGATGCATCATAAGGCATCTTGTTGCATGGAGAAAGTTGGCGCCCAAGTTGGGTTATGACAGGATGTAAGAGAATTGGGTATTTTTAGTCAATTAAGGAAAATTCTCTTATGAGTTCTATGATGGAATTTATGGCAGATTTATGACATTCTATGATATTTGTAAGGAATCTATCATAAGCTATTTTTAGCATATTATAGGAGTCCAACCTTGACGAAGGAATATTTGCATGTATGACAATTGTAAGGGGTGTAAGGGAATATGTTACATGTGTCCAAATGCATGTTCTAGATGCTTCTTGAAGCCTGTATCTCTTTATAAAATGAGTTCCTTACATTGTAGAATGCATAGTTTGTTTGTAGGTAACAAAGTGTTGCTAGGTTAACTCCATAACAAGTGTTGGTGTTGAAGCACTTGTGTAGAAGCTTTGTACTTGGGTTGTCTTATCTCCTATTTGAAGTAATATAGAAGTACTATGCTTTTGGAGGGTAGCTTTTTTACCCAAAAGGGATTTCCCCATGTATATCTAGTGTATATTAGTCTATGTGTACTTGTTGTTCTATTCATTTATTATCTATGTTCTTTTCTTGTTGTAACTATTTAAAGGTGTTAAAATAAAAATTTTTAACTCTCCCCTACTTAGATTAGTGTAGGAAGTTGTTTCCACTCACCGGGCTTCCTTTCATGATCAAGATCAAGAAGACAAGAATCTCCATGAGTGACCCTAACAACACTACTAGAATCAGATGGAAAAAAAAGGAAACATGTCTAAAACTTGAAGATACAGATGGCATAGATACCAAAATTCTGAAGAACTAATCAAGTGAAAATGGAAGTTGCCTCTAGAAACAAGAATGCAAGAGTGTCCATATGGTAAATTCTCCATCTCATTGAAATGCAATGGTAACTAGTCGATGATGTATGATGCATCTTCCTAGTACATAGGAACAAATATTGTATGTGTATCTTACTCCAACGTAAACCCAAGGAAGCATTAGTGTTGGCCAACAATAGAAACCCCCCATAATGGTGACAAGGGAGAGGTGTGATAGGTACACTGAAACTGAATGCTAGAAAGAAGTGCATGAAAAAGAATCAAGAACATCTGAATGTCCAAACATGAAAGTACCAACAAATATAAAGGGTGTAAAAATAAAAGGAACACACGCATGAGACAAAATTCAATGTGATTTTTTGCTATCATGGAAGGGACACTCAGTTGACAAAGGTGTGATGGAAAACAATGGAAAAACATCAACCCCCCATGGTACTTTATATCATAGTGTGAGTAAAATAAGGCACAAGATTGTGCATGATCCCCAATAATTTACCAAAAATACATAGGTAATTTCTTTTAGTGTGTTTACATAATGAAAAATAAGGCATACCTAGAAGGTCACTTATTTTAATCTGCCCAACACGTGTTATAGGTGTCAGTCTGCAAACCACAAGATCAAGGATTGCCCTTTGGCAGTGCCTCGTACACCTTCTCCACCATGAGATGCTGATAAACCTCATCTAGAGAATGCTTCTGCTGCCAAAACTGATGGAAAATAGACTACAATTACGAATCGCGAGAATAAGTCCACAAGTTCTGGGTCAGCCTCCAAGGCCTTTGAACCAGTGAAAGTTGTTTCAAACCCTTTAATGAAGGGGAAGGAAGCTCTTGTCAGAGCTGATAATGTTCTGTTGTAGCCTAGGCCAAAGGCAATGCCTTAGCCCGCTATTGTCATGATAGCATAGTTGAATGTTTCTCCTCCCATATTGGGAGCTCAAAGGCAATCTCACAGTCCTTCTCCACCAAAGGAAGAAGGGGAATATGTGCAAGAAAAGTAGATATCTTCCTCTCCTTCTATCTGGATTAGGTTAGTTCTACCATATTTTTTGCATAATCGTTTCTCTTCTTTGAATGAAGAGGAACTGGGCTCCGATGATATGGAGTTTCATTCATGAATTTCCTCTCATGGAATGTCTGATGTGTAATAGACCTCTCTAGAAGTATTCTTTTAGGGATACCTTGAGTAAGTATTTTGGTATTGAAGTGCTTTGTCTCCAAGAAGTTAATTTTTTTGATTTGTTGCTTGCTTCAACTTGTCGCTCTATATGGCCAACCAGTAAAATGTTTTGCACTACTCATGATGTTGGGCATGGCAGAGTTGTCACCCTTTTTTCCCTATGGTGGCACTCTTGTGTTCGACCATGGGTCTGATCCCACTCATTGGCTCGTTTGGATCCTTCTCAACATTAATAATCATTTCTTTGGTATTATTAATGTTTATGCTTCTAATGATGCTATGGAATGCTCTTTGCTTTGGTGTTGGATCGTTGATTCATTTTTAGTTGCTACTTGGTCACTGTGTGGGGATTTCAATATGGTTGAGATGGTGTATGATAAATATGGCACCTTTCCTTTCAGATGGGAAATTGAAAAAAGGAGGCATGGTTTTACATGCACAATAAATTGGGGCTCTTTGATCCCAATATTGGTTTTTGCCATTCTCATTCTCTTTGGCACACTTGGTGTAATTACAAGGCTAGTTCTAACAGGATATTTAAGCACCTTGATTGTGCCATGATCTCAACTCAATATTTTTTCTCTTTTGATAGTTCTTCTCTCCTAGCTAAGCCATTAGTGGATGTGACTTTGTCAGACCACTTCCCCATTTCTTTTCGCATTGAATGGGAGACTTGACAACCTCGCACGTGTAAAACTCAATTCTTTTTTAACACATCTTTACTCTGTCACAAGCCTACCCTAGCCCATATTCATAGAGTCTGGAATCTGGAGTGCAAGATAGCTCATCATACAGGTTGGATTACTTGGTGGAATGATGTTATCACATGCACGACTATATTTTTTCACATTTATGGGCGTCAGCTGGCTATCTTTCATGGATGGCCTTATGAGGCTACCACCACTTACCTATGCTTAGCTACTGAGGCTTTGGTGGCCAACCCCTTTTCCCCATTATTGCAAGTCAAGGTGGTAGAATTAAGGCACAAAAAGTAGGTTGTAGACAATTATGTTGACAAAGGTGCACAGATCAAAGTCAGCTACATTGGCTAAAAATTGGTGATCATGCCTCTAAAGAGTTTTTTTTAGCGTGGTGTGCCTAACACTCATCCCCAGGCATTAAAAAAATCAAAGATGGCATTCAGGTGCTCTCTGAGATTCCTAACATTTCCATGCCTTTGTGTGTCATTATGAGCAGGTTTTCACTATGCATGAACCCATGCCTGTGCGATAGCAAGCCCTCTAGGATTGCCTTGCTATTGTGCCAAATAGGCTTTCCTCAACCCAGAGAAAATTTTTGCAATGACCTCAAGGAAGTTGTTCATTCCATGGTTGATGACAAAGCCAAGGAGATTGATGGTTTCCCTTGTGAGTTTTACAAGGCCCTTTGGGACTATGTTGGGCAAGATCTGTATCATGTTTACTTAGAGGCTTTTCATGCTAAATCTCTAGGTAACTTAATAAACAAAGAAAATATAAAATTCATAACTAAATCTAGTGATCCTGAGGATATTTGCAACTAGAGGCCTATCGCGCTTCTCAATGTCTCCTAAAAAATCATCACCAAGGCTTTGGCTCTGAAGAACTACCATCTTTTACCTCAGATTGTGCACTCAAAGAAAATAGGGTTTATCAAATCCAAGTTTATTGTGGATAATATTATTGTTGTTTGGGAAGGCATGGAATGGGTCGGGCGTTCAAACCAGAAAGCCATTTTTTTGTCAAAATTCATTTTTCCAAGGCCTATGACCGCATTAAATGGCCTTTTATTCTTTCTATGTTGCAAGCTTTGGGTTTTGGGCCTAATTTCATTCAGATTGTTTGAATTCTCTTTTTGGATGCCTCTGCTTGTATCACCATTAATGGTCAGCAATCTTCTACCTTTGGACTCTTTCATTCCATTCAGCAAGGGTGCCCACTTGCCCCCTCCCTGTATGTGCTTGTTGCTAAAGGATTTGGCTACCTTTTGGCCAATGCAGTTCCCAACAACATGTCAAGGGAGTTTTTCTCCCTAACTCTCAAGCTCAGCTGGTTAATGGCCATTTTTCTAATGACTATTTCCTCACTCTTCTGGAGGAAGAAGAAAATATCAAAGCAGCCCTAGATTATCTTAATACTTTTTTTCTTGCTTCTAGCTCTTCCATTTAGTGGCACAAAACTTTGTGCTACAGACAGTCTATTCTGTCCACTCCTTCTTGCTTTCAGCAATATAATTGGAAGTGGATTGGGCCAAGCGATTTTTTTTGGTTCCTGGGCATTCCCTTTGCTTTCCAGGCATCCTCGGCTGAGTTATGGCATTTTTTTCTTTCCAGGGTTGAGAAAAATCTTGCTTACTATATTACTAAGCCCCTCTCTTTGGCGGGGAAATTCCAAGTGTGCTCCAAGGTTCTTGCAGCTACCCATGTTTATTGTTCTTCCTGTTGGGCCCCATCAAAAGCTTCCTACGGAAAGCTTGAAAAATTACTCTGAGATTTTCTTTAGGCATCTACTGATTCCCACATAGGGTTTCACTATGTTTCCTAGGAGTTTTTATGCCTTCCTAGAGATTTTGGAGGGATTGGTTTGCTCTCCACTCAATGACAAGGGATTTCCTTGTGTGTCAAATGGATAATCCATGCCCTTACTGGCAATGAGGCCTAGAAAATTCTTCTCATACATTGTATTCAATCAAGCTTTCCTATTCATAGACCTACTTGGAAGGGGATTGGCTTTCAAACCCTTCTAGTCACGAAGGAACGAGTCCAAATTGTGGAAACTTTTGTGGACAAAAGCATTTGGAGAGCCTGGGAAGCAGTCAAGTCCTGTCTTCGGGGCTGGCTCTGGTTTTCATGATGGGATTTCACTCAACTAGCAGAATGTTTGGTGGTCACCTCTCTTTGCTAGCGATGGTTAGTCATTGGCTAAGTCGCCTTGGCTTAAGGTGCTTAGATTCCACAAAAAAGGTATCCAGAACCTGCAACATATTTTTCATAGAACCACTATGCGTATCATGCAGTGGGAAGAATCTTGTGCCCTGTACAGGATTCATAACTAGGATCATGCAACTTTGATGGTCTGGTGAATGCTATTCCTACAGAGATGCTTCATAAGGTTGGAATTCATGGGACCAAACCCTGGTGGAAGGACTAGAAGTTGTACCCAGACACCCCTTTCAGGAATTACAAGCCTAGGCTTGGTTACTAGTGGCTTTCACCATATTTTCCTATGATTCAAAGTCTAAACTAGAGGTGGCTTCTTCAATCTCCCGCTCATGTCTAGTGTAAAATATTTGTTGCTACTTGGTCTGGAAGTGTTGAGTTGAAACTTGCCCACTTTTCTTGGTGTATTCTTTTCCAAGTTTTTCCTGTGGGTTCTTGACTTATTCACCTGGGGGTCCAGGACCCTCGTTTCCCTTTTTGTGGGAAAGCTGACACTTTTAAGCATCTTTTCTAGTTTTTCCCCAGAGCTCAGCAGTTTTGGACTTGGATTCATGACTTCTTTTGGCCCTTTAGGCTAGAGCCTTTCTCCTAGCATATGATTCTGTTGGGAGACTCGCCCAGACTTCATGCTAAGTATACCCAGCTTTGGAACACTTTCAAGGTGGAAATCCTCTTCAATATCTAGAAAGACAAAAATTCCTGCATATTTGCTCATCCTCAAATGGATGTTAATGTTTCATTATATGTTAAAGCTATTATTTGTTCTAATGTGTTCTTATAGATTCAGGTGTAGGAAAACAAAGTTGCACTTGAGGTTGCTCACTTGCAAATGCTTCTAGACCACTAGGGAAATTCCCCATGTACTATTGCTCGAGTGCCCGCTTCACCCACCTCCTCCTATGGATGGTGGCATTCTTAGGGCCGGTAGTAGAGTGGTTTTGTGCATCCCCTCTCTCAACCTCCTCTTCGGCAAGATTCTCGCCCTCCTCGACGGACCCGCTCTCCTCTGTTGCAGGCTAGCTACTGGTGATGCTTCAGGGGGGACAGTGGTGGTTCTGAGTGGCCCTCTGATGACACTCCTACTTATGGCTCTAGTTGGCCAAATTCTAGAAAAGGTTTTCCGCATTTGGCACTTACAATCTCACCTTGGCTTGAGGATAAAGATAAAGATAAGGACAAATATGTTGATGATGGTTGGGGTCCTCCTCCTGATGTCACTCTAGACCCCACTAATGTATGTGTTGGAATCAAGCAACGTTGAGAGGGTGGGTGTATCAGTGTTGTGAAATTTTTAACTTTATTAATCCGATCCTTAAATTACTAATAACATTCAACCAAAAAAACATGCACATAAGACAAGTAACCACAACACCATAACACAAGGATTTTTACGTGGAAACCATGTTAGGGGGAAAATGATGGTGGAGGTCAATCCACAATATGTTCTGAGTATACTCAAAAGAAAATTTTACAAAATGAGAAAGCACTTGCATTCAGGCACACTACCTAGAGCTCACTGCTCAAAAACTAAAAGGCTTACTACCTTACAAAAGTTTGGAATACTTTTAAAGATTTGAATTGAGAAAGTAGCATCTACAAATTCCTGATTAGAGTTCTAGTTAGGCTCATCAATCGAATTCTAGACCTTTTGACTAACTCTGCTCTTCTGCTCTGTTCGACTTCAACTCACAACAAAATTCCTTAATGCACAAGTGAAACTGTGCATAATCACTCTACTAACCTTCTGACATTCACAAAATGCATCGACTCTCATCGAACATATATCAAAATTATATAAATGATCACTTATATATATCCACAAATAGTCAGCTCAAATCATGCATAATATTCAATGTGCATCCACAAAAGTTGGCCACAACATAGTGAGGACCCAAAACAAAATGTTCAAACACAAAAATACTTAAGCAATAACTCCTCCAATATCTGTGACATGCTACATCCACGAAGTTGGCCTTCATACACTGATGAATAGAAAATAAGTCAACTAGACCTTCTAACTTACACCCAAATCGATACGATGCACCAAGATTTACAAATAGCATAGATAATTCATCGACCAATCATCCCTGAGATCGACAACACAAAATAATAGCAAAAAAAAATCATATGAATTGAAGAACACAAATTTACTTGATGCTCTATTCTAGCTTAACAAATAATCACTGATCTTCAATCTGTTTGCTAGTATGATCAAATGACGACGTGCAAATTGTCTTACTGACAAGGGTTGCCATCAATGAAAACACCAAAAAACATGCATAGTTTCTCTTGCCAACAATCTCCCCCTTTGGCATTGATGGCAACACTTAGTGAAAAATAAATGTCGGATTAGTACCAACATAAATGCACTACCAACCAAAACTCCAAAAAGATCTTAATTCACAACCCAAAACTACAGCTCCCCCTTAGATGAATATACATTTTTCACTATTCTATTCTCCCCCTTTGACATCAATGGAAAAGAAGGGGAATCCACATACAAAACTTCTATAAACAAACAAAAACTTCAAACTGCATATGTATAGACTTGTTTCAACAATTTACACAAACTTGAAAATATTTGCAAAATTGTTCTTCAACAGGTTCAGGCTTGAGTCCCAACACTTCTTAAATCTTTCCAAAATAGTTATGTGACCATAGAGAAAATAAGATTGCATCTATGTTGATTCAAGGTTCACCGGATCACTAACCGCCAAAGCATCTTGTGCTTCCTTCAAAGCACTCAACATAGTTTCCATCTTCGGACCAATTAGGCCTCTAAGTTCACAAGATCTTTCCACAAATATGTCATTATCATGCTTCAAACTCTTTATCTTTTCAATTAGGGATATAACTTTACCTTCTTGCTCTCCAACAAAAATAGTTAAAGGATCAAAAGCATCAGAAAGAGCAGCTAACTCTTTCTCATGATCCTTAACCTTCTTCTCATTGTCCTCAGTAAGTTTTGATAAAGACAAACATGAATTATAAATCTTTCCACCTTCAGATAGTGAATTTTGAACATTCTTCACACAGGTAGCTAACAAATATTTATCATTCTAAAGCTATCATTCCTTTCAATCTACTGAACCTTTTTTCTTCAAACTCCTCCTATTCCTTGACCAAAGCTAATTTCTCAAGTGACTCAAAATTAGTACTTATTGAATTAATAAGCTTCTTCAGCTCACCAGAGGAAGAACCAGATGGATCCTTAACATGAGTAGGCATGATCTTCTCTAGAATACCAGATGCAAGATTCAATAATTCACTATTCTCAATGTGGGACTTCAAAATTTCTTCCCTAGCCTTAGCTTGGGCAAATGATGCAACTTTCATTTTCTGAATTGGAGACAAAGTAGACAAATGAATAGGACCTTCACCCAACTCAAGGTCAAATTCTTCCTATTGTTCTTCCAAAAAATTATTCAATACCTCTGCAGTGTCTCTTATTTCCACTGGAACTCCCTTAACTTCAACCTTCTTTTCCTCAACCAATGTTTCTTCAGCCACAAATTTTTCCTTGTCATTTGAAATTTCAACCTCTTCAACTGATATCTCCTTTTCTTCAACCAACACATCTTTAAGAGCTTCAGTCTCCATAGGTACTTATGTATCATGCACATTAGGAGGAATCTAAGTGTCCTCAACTATAACCTCTTCATTTACCAGACCAGATGAAGTATCTTCCACATGCATTTCTTCAGAAATAACATCAATTATGTTCTTTAATAGAACTTCCTTTAGAATTCTTTCAGTTTCTTTTGCTACCTCTTCATTCCTATGCATCATAAGCTTGTGTATTATTTTTTTGCTCTTGAATTCTCTTTTTTCTTCTTTTAGGATTGTCTTCATTTCCTCAATAGACATTACTAGACTTAGATTTGCAAGAATCCATTCTCTCAACTGCTCTTCTTCAATTCTAGCGCTAACTCTCCTCATCTCCAAAATTTCATACAGTTCCTTAGGAAACTGCGTCATTATCTCAACAAGAGTCATATTGAAATTATTCAAATATTTTATTGTAGCCTCCTCAATAACTCTTTGACCAACACTATCAAAGGTACCTTATACTTCACATAGGGGCTTAAGATTACCATCCGTGATTATTCCTCTTTCAACTTCCTCTACGGACATACCTAGTTTTTTAGGCTTCATCTTCTTCTTTGCGTTCTCCTCTTCACCGGAGGATTTGTCCTTAGTGACTGTTGTTGCTGCTCGGGTGCCCATATGCTTCATTTCTCTAGCTTCTTCATCAGATTTTGTCTCTTCATCTTCTGAAATAGTTGTATACACTCTTGTGCTCTTATCCTTCTTCCTTTTACTGGATGACTTAATTTGAGCTTTTACAAGGGTTGACTTCTTTGCATGACTGGATAGGGGTACAAAGCTTCTTGTTGATCTAGTTCAAGCAAAGGATGTTGTCGAACTAGCAGATTCAGTTCTAGCAGGCTCTTTTTTGGCTTTAGCTTGTTCTCTCATCCTTCTGGCTTCTCTTACAACTTCTTTAGATATACCCATGCTCTCTACAAAGACTTCCACTTCTTTCCTTACTCTCCAGACTATCATTGGTTTCTCCAACTACTCATGGACTTGCATATTCTTCTTTGCATATGTTCCAAACCTTTTTTCAAACGGATCCAAAGGCTTACTCAAAAAATATTGTGCATATAGCTCCAAGATTCTTTCCTCAACTTCATAACCCATTGGCATAATCCAAACGGTTCTAGGTTCTGCAGCTTCCATCAAGCATTGATCAATATCCACCATAAAATAGATTGTGTCCTTGTACTTCTCCACAATAGAGGTAGGAGTTCTTTCCCTAGCTTGCATTACATTCTGAAACTTCTTGAAATATCCCCAGATTGTAGTTTTCCTGGCTTGCAAATCACCAATGCTATATAACATGTCTCTAATCTGAATAGCAATAGGCTTGTCGCTTTTCCAATGCACTTTCCCAACTCCTGGAACTTCATTCATGAAATAAAATAACAAACACAGTAACAAATTACCATATTTAAAGGAATTCTTCTTGTATTTATCTTACCGAGATTCTCCATAAGCTAACTTCAAAGCAACTCACATAAATCATACTTTGCATTCACCTTCACCATCTGATATGTTGCATATATGGTAGTACCAGATATAGAATTTTCTCAGTTGTGATGATATATCTTGAAACCAATAACCATCGAGGAAAATTTCACATCCACATCAATGATGTTATCAATTGTCTTCGCTCTTCTATCAAATATTGAACCAGTTACATCAATGACTGTCTAATTCTTCATAAACTTCAAGATTAGCAATCCACTGGAGGAATTTAAGCCTGTAACAATGCTTATGGCTTCTTTTGTAATCTTGAAAGGCTGACTCAACCACATAAATTCAGCATGAACTTGACTCAAGATATACCAGACCCATTTGCTTTCATCAAACATGGGGAATTTCACAATTTGTGTGAATTTATTCTCCTCTAGGGTTTTGAATTCAAGCTTAACACAAAAATTCTCTCTAACAATGTGTTTGGAATATAAATTCAGCAACTGCAAGCTCCCTAATTCCTCAATATTAGCATGAATATATGCCCTAATGTCTTCAATATGCAAGATGTTGTACAAAACAAAGGAAAATGCACCTAAGGTCGCGTTCTCAACAGATTTGAAAGGATGCCTCTTGAATTTTGAATGGGGTCTATCCTTGACTTCAACTACCAATGGAGTAGCCATTTTCACAAATTCACAGGTACAAGTTTTCCCGATAAATACCTTTTTGTTGGATTAGGGTTTGATCTTCAAGTCGCCTTCACACTTCAATTCTCCCAAATCTCACCAAAGTTCACTTCAGAGCTCTCTCAAACTTCTTTTTCTCAAAATTCAAAGTGACAAATGAAAGATAGAAATGACCTTTTATCATTCACACACCTAACCTTTTTGACGCAATAAATTTTTTTTCCCTAACTCATCTAAATACCCTGTTTCCATACACTCTAAAAGATAACTCTTTTGCAAACCTTCAATTCTACATAAATACTTTGTCCAACTATCCAACAACATCTATAGATCATCAATGCAATCACTGCACTCATCCATATCCTGGTGTCAATTACTGGCAAGGGGTTTGAAATATTTTCTTGACATCACCCCTTAGGCCAGAGGCCTTAATCTAGTTCTTGGAGGAATTAACAGAAGTTGATTCTAGTGTTGGCTCATTTTCTACAATAGAGGAACTCTTCTTCACCCATGTTTTTTGCATCTGCTTCTTGATCTAATCTATAGTGACTTTCCTTTTTCCTTTTTCATCCTTCTGCAAGTTTCTTCTTTGATTTGTCAGATTCTGCAAAATCTAGCAATATGACCAGTTTTGTTGCAATTGTAGCACACCACATTTCTTTGTCCAGGCCAGTTGTTCCACTGATTTTCTCTTGATCTTCACTAGCTAGCAATATGGCCAAGTCTATTTCATGTCTAACATCTAACATCTCTATAAAAGTTGTTCATCACATTTCCACATTCATTTGACTAATGACCATACTTGTTATAGTTAAAGAATTGACCAAAGAATGATGGATCACTTGAATTCATTCTACTTCTACATTGAGATGCCATATGACCAAATTTATTGCAAACATAACAGTTACCATTAAATCTTTGAGCATTAGGTTGTCTTACCGGATACCTTCCAAGTTGATTCATCATATTTCCTTGTCTAAATCTCCTTTGTCCATATCCAGAACATTCTCCTTTCTCATATCCAAGACCTCACTTGTCACCATCAATCCTCTAACTTTTAATCAGTTCATCAAGTTTGGTTGAGCTAATCTTGAATTTCTCCTTGAATTCATTTGTTGTAGCAAGTTCATCCCTAATATCATCAATCTACTTTTCAAGCTCTTCTTCATTGTGTATGGATTGTTCTAGCTCAAGTTCCAACTAAATGAATCCATCAGTAATTTGGTTGCATTCTTTAGTTTTCTCTTTCAACCATTGAGCAAGCTTATCTTCATTCCTCTTCCTATCTTTAATCTCCTTGGTCATCCTCATCATAATAGATTTCATCCCATGCTTTAGGACTGCATTATCTTTGGCAAACTTTTCACATTCTTCTGTCTTTTCCTTTGAGGCTTGACTCAGTTGTTCATCTATAATGCATTTACTGTCTTCCTGTTTGATCTGATCACAAAGTTCCCTTCTCTTTTCCTTGGACTTATTTACTTTTTTCTTTCAATCACTTAATGAATCTCTCAACATTCATGAGATTTCCTTGTAATTCTTGGACTTCAAATTTTGACTAATCAAGATCATCTAGGGCCACCATAAGCTGTTGTTGAAGACTACTTGAATCCATTGAAACACTTTCCAAGATCTTCCCCAAGCTTTTAAACTTCTTCCAAGGAACTAAGCTCTGATACCAATTGTTGGAATCAAGCAACATTGGGAGGGGGTGTGAATCAGTGTTGTACAATTTTTAACTTTATTAATCTAATTCTTAAATTACTGATAACATTCAACCAAAATAAAAATGCATGCACATAAGACAAGTAACCACAACACCATAACACAAGGATTTTTACGTGGAAACCCTATTAGTGGAAAAATGATAGTGAAGGTCAATCCACAATATATTCTGAGTATACTCAAAAGAAAATTTTACAAAATGAGAATCCACTTGCATTCAAGCACTCTGCCTAGAGCTCACTGCTCAAAAACTGAAAGCCTCACTGCCTTACAAAAGTTTGGAATAAATCCAAAGATTTGAACCGAGAAAGTAGCATCTCCAAATTCCTTATTACAGTGCTAGTTAGGCTCATCAATCAAATTTTGGACTTTCTGACTGACTTTGCTCTTCTACTTTGTTCTCCTTCAACTCACAACAAAAATCCTTAATGCACAAGTGAAACCGTGCATAATCGCTCCACTGACCTTCTGACATTCGCAACATACATCAACTCTCATCGAACATATATCAAAATGATATAAACGATCACATATATATATATCTGCTACAAGGTATTTAATCGCTTCATGTTGGCTTCAACAAAATAAGAAATATTCACAAACTGTCAGCTCAAATTATGCATAATATTCAATGTGCATCCACAAAATTTGGACAAAACATAGTGAGGACCCAAAACAAAATGCTCAAACACAAAAATACTTAAACAATAACTCCTCAAATATCTGCAACACGCTACATCCACCAAATCGGCCTTCATACATTGATGAACAGAAAATTAGTCAACTAAACATTCTAACTTACACCCAAATCGATACGAGGCACCAAAATTTATAGATAACACATATAATGCATCAACCAATCATCCCTGAGATCCACAACACAAAATAATAATAGAAAATTTGCATATGAATCAAAGAACACAAATCTATCAGATGCTTTGTTCTAGCTTAGTAGATAATCACTAATCTTCAATTTATCTACCAGTATCATCAACTGATGATGTGCAGATAGTCTTACTGACAAGGGTTGCCATCAATGAAAACACCAGAAAACATGTGCAGTGTCTCTTGCCAACAATATGGGGGGAAGAAAATGGATGACAGAGACCCTCCTGGCTCTGTTGGCACTGCTTTGGCCACTTAATGGCCCTTTTTTATATGTTTTGTAATCATGCACTTCTGGGCTCAACCCATGTGACTGGTTGATTTTTTGGTTTTTCTAGACTTTTCCCATGTGACTCTCGGGGTGTGCCTTCTTACCACCCACCTTTTTTTGTGAATATGTAACTTTATCTTTATTTTAATATAGATAGCTACCTATTCATCAAAAATGCACACAATGGGAGCCCATAATGTCCAAAAAATGACTACATGATGAAAATACAATTCTCAAGAAAATGAGGAAATGAATAGCACCATGACAAAGTAAAGGAAAAAACATGCACTTTAAAAAAAATGACACCCAAAAAGGACTCTGAATGCAAAAGATATGGCCTGTCAAAGTCTCTAAAATGAGAACTACACAACAATAGCATTGAGAAAATAGAATTCTGGAAAAAAATAGAAGTCCAAGCTTGAAACCACCTGCACCACTATGAATAGCATGAAATTCTACCCCACTTCAAAAAACATTGCACCAAAAAGGACCACCATATGGTCGAGATATGGCCTCTAGAAGTTGAGGTGCAAAATTGAAAAGCCTAATGGAGAGGGGATGAGCAGAGCAAAAGAGCATCTCCACCAAATGTAACAAAAAAACTACCAAAATAGAGGTTCGCCAATTATAGAGGTGCTAGAAAAAACTGCTCCAAATAGATACATAGTTTGCATTTATTTCAAAATATATATGTTGTAAAAAAATTACTATTTTTTATTTTAAGTTAAAAAAAAGTTAATAATAAATTTATTAAAAAAAATTTAATAATAAATTTATTATATGAAAAAATATTATTACATTGGTGGTTGTCGTTGCACCAAAAGATCGACCTATTAATGCTCAATACAACTGCCAGATTTATACAAGATCCACAGGAGGCGATTAAGCCATGTCATGAACCCAAGCGTTGCACTGTACAACGAAGACCAAGGGACACACCACCTTGCAATAGCCCCCCCTAGTGTAAGCAAGGGGTTTGAACCTGTGACCTCAGCTTTGATACCAATTGTTACATTGGTGGTTGTCGTTGCACCAAAAGATCGACCTGTTAATGCCCAATACAACTGCTAGATTTATACAAGATCCACAGGAGGTGGTTAAGCCATGTCACGAACCCAAGCACTACACTACACAAGGAATACCAAGGGACACACCATCTTGCAACAAAGGCATTTTAAAAAATTATATTAAAAAATTAAGTAGTGGGGTAGGGGGGTGGAGGCATCGAGAGGGAGGGGATGGAGCTAAATCCATGCCACCCTTGGATAGGGGGAATGAGTGGGGGCCACTGCCTACCATTGGAAAGGGTGGTACCCCCAACAAATACCCTTCCCACATGGGGATAGGGCTCAAGGGCTTGCCACCCCCTTCGTGGTAAGGGGGTAGGTACCCAAGATACCCCCATGATTTTTTTTAGTATAATCTTTAAAATAAAAAAAATATGGAACATTTATTTTTTATTTTTAATCTTTTTTTTATTTTTTAGGATAAGAAAAACATAAAAGTTAAAAAAAATACCTCGACTTGCATGTTGGGGAGGTTGTACAGCCTCCTTGGCAAAAAAATTTGCTTTAGAAGCTCCCAAAACCAAAATAGGTCAAATTTTATATCAAAATTTATCGAATCGACCTCCTGAACACAACCATAAGGTTATTTTTGGCCCAAAAATAATCTAAAATTGTAGCTACCCTCCAAATTTAGAAAAAAATAATTGCTTCAAACCCTTGCAAATCTGATGTTTGAAGTCCAAATCAAGCTAAAAAAAATACAAAACTGACTTTCCCGGAAGCTTTAAATCCAATGGAAAACACTAATTTACTTTAGGATGCACCAAACGATAGACCAAGGCATGAAATATCTTAAAAAGAGGAGAGGGGATTATAGGTCTGAAGCTCTAATACCATGTTGAAGTTGGGAAAAATCAACTTCACAGCTCCCAAGGATCACCTGCAATCAAACACCTATCACAAAAAGAGAGAATAGAAAAGATATGGAAGCCAAGAGCTATTGATCCAAAAAATAATGAATCATTGATTAATGTGCATCTTCTAATGACAATACAAAAGAATCCTTGTAAAAGGATAATTAACCTAGAAACCCTAGGTGAGGATAAAACAAGATCATGACACATGTTTTCATCCTATGACATGAGACATAAAAAGAACATTGCCTAAGTAAGATTAAGTAATTAGAGGAAATGGAACCTAATAATTAAATAAATAAATAATTAGGAAATTCCTTTTACTCTAACACTTATACCTCTGTTTCTACCTTTATAATTGGTACTTCTTCCTGAAAAACTAGAATAGGTTGTCCATGATCATAGCCCCTGCCCCTATAGTTATTACTAGACTCACCTCTATGCTCAGTTTTGGAATGATAGTCATTTCCCTTAAAAAACTTATCTTTTTCCTCTTATGTTTGTCTTAGATGCAAATTCTTGTTCTAAAGATTCTTCACTACTTTTCATTATTTCTTTAGATGTTAATAAATTGCCACTTAATTCATCAATTTCCATGGATGTAATATTTTTTGAAGTTTCTATTGTAGAAACAACATTGTCAAATTTAGAAGGCGAACTTCTTAAAATTTTCTCAATCACATGTTGATTACTTACATCACCTCCTAAAATTCTCATATGATTTATCATCCCTTCAACTTTTATGAGAAATTCATTAATTGATTCATTTTAATGTTTTCAAAAAATTTAATGAGTGTTTGCAATTTTGTTGTATGAGCACCTTGATATGCATTTATAAGTATATTCCAAGCTTCTTTTGAATGAACAATACCACAAATCCTAGGATAGATTGAATAGCTTATTGCACCTTGAATTAAAAACAAAACTTCATTGTGTTTTTATTCATTTTTCAGTAATTCTTGTTTTTGTTGATTAGTTAGTGCATTAACATCCTCACATTCTTCATACCCCATATTAACAATATTCCACAAACTTTTAGATTTTAACAAAGTTTACATTCATGTACTCCAATAAGAAAAAATTGCCCCATCAAAAATAGAAATCAACAGTCCCAATGTACAGTTTGTAAGATTTGTCATCTAAAAAAAAATAACAAAATATTTTACAAAAAAATAACTTCACCTATCAATTTCAAATTTTGATAATCTTCTTGCAAAATTTCAACAACACACTTCCCTTTACAAATTCAAATTTGAAAACAAAACCTGATTTTCTCTCAATAAATTATTTTGCAGTTGATGCACAACCCTGTGATATTTAAACTATTTCTTACCTTTTGTTTTCTCTGCTCACTTTACAAAATACAACAATTTTACCTTCTGCTCAGTTTACAAAATGTAGTAATGAAATTCCCTAGTGATCGTTTTATCCATCCTTATCTCTAAAAATTGGTTTAATGGTTATCCTTTCTCTAATAGATATTGATGGGTTCCGGTCCTCTCAATGAATAAAATGTAATCCAAATTTTGCGAAACAAAATTAGAAGCCTTCTACTTGTTCTAATCAGCTAACCTCTACTCTGATACCAATTAAAGGTATCAAGGATTTAAAAATAAAATAAATCTAATTGTAATAATGATTTGCAAATCATTAATACACATAAAAATGTAGAGACACGCCAAAAAACTCCTCATCTTTATCAAAGATGATGGGAGAATAATTTATACATGAAGAAATAAAACTAACTTCTATCTAATCAGACATATCTGCCCTCCAATCAAAAACTAAACATAATTGTCCAATGTTTATTATTCTTACAGCTTTGGCAAAACCATTATTAAGCCTTTATTAAATTATAGAGTATTCTCTCCTTGAATGTTGTATGTGTATAAAAAGAGATGAGTTAGCACATAGCAAATTTTGTTCTTATTCTATGTTTTCCCTCTCTTGATTTACTGGTTTTGTTGTATTGTGTAGTTTATAGGAAAGGTTTCTTTTAGTAGTTGATTTATTAGGTATATTTTTTATTGAAAATGTATGGAGAATTAATTATTTTAAGGTTGAGGATACAAAACTCTTATGACTACCAGAGATAAATGCACAATCCCCGCTACACAACTCTCTTTATTACAATTGTTGGGTCCAAAGAGGATGCTCTGTTGCATCTTTGCTTCTGAGCTTTTGGAAAAACGTCAATTTCAAGTACTACAGAAGAAAATACAGTAAAGGAGGTGTGGATTTTTTCTAAAATAATTGTTGTTTTATGTGTCTCATAAATAATTATGATGTGATAATAATTTTCTATGCATTTTATGATGTGCAGGTGCAAGAAGAATGTGATGGTCTACTAGTTGCTCTGAAGGTGATTGGGTGCTCTTCGCATGGGGAACCCCAAGAAGATTGGAAAAGGGAAAAAAAGCAAGAATTATAAAGGAGAATACACATCATATTATCACATAAAAGGACTCTTTAGATTGTTTCAGACTAGTATTGACTCCTTAGATGACGCAGCCAATGAATGTTTCTTAGACTTAAGGTTACTTCAGGAGAAAAATAAAATTTGTGGTGATGCACTATTGGATATTAGGGTTTATGTTCGAAACCTAAAAAGGCATGAATCTTTTGCTATTTCACCTAGAACTTGCAAGCAAAAACTTACTTAATTTAATAGCATTATTCTGAGGTATTGCCTTTCCTTTTATATATTGGATCTTCTATTACCATATTTTTCAACCTAAGTTGGTTTTCTCACACATAATAGGGGAAGTCAGGGCTTAAATTTGATGGTCAACCCTGTCAAGCA
Source organism: Sequoia sempervirens (assembly GCA_007258455.2). Lineage (NCBI taxonomy): Eukaryota > Viridiplantae > Streptophyta > Pinopsida > Cupressales > Cupressaceae > Sequoia > Sequoia sempervirens. Next base: position 24,472 of record VDFB02347106.1, read on the forward strand.
ATTTTTTTGTGATGGTCATTTATTTGAAGTTGTCTTTCAAATATTAAAGGTTATCTATTTTAAGAAAAACATATGTAGATTGAAAAAACATATATAGGAATAATTACATAGAAATTTTGACAATTTAACTAAAATTTTTCCTTTCAAATGATACAGTCTTCTTAAAATTTTAATTGTATTTTACAGCTAAAATGACTAAATATGGCCATACAGCCATCAAATTTAAGCCCTGGGGGAAGTAAAACAATCCCATATGAATACTTTTCTTAGCATGATGTAATGTGAGATCTGGCCTTGTATTTGGCACACCAAGTAAAATGTAGTCAATGACAAGAGATAGGTCATAAGAAACAAGGAGTCTAGTTTGTTTGGTCAAGGGGATTTTCTTAATGATAGTACATTTGATATTGAAATTCTCTCCATTTTAATCGGCCTGTTATTTACACACGGATTTTGCTCAAATATATATTTCTAAAATTATTAACCATTATTTTAAATGTTTACTTTTAATGCCAAATTGTGGAATAAAATTGAAATTCATGCATGTTTTTCTGTATAATCTTGTTGTAGAATATTAAAGAGACCAACATGGATGAGATGAATGCAAATTAGGTAAATATGAAAATGGTGAATGTGGAAGAGTTCACCAATATAGAAATTGTGATTATAGAAGTAAATGCAAGTAGGGGAGAGGGGCCCATAGTGGAGCGGGGTCCAATAGTGGGGATAGAAGTAGTCCTTAGTGGGCCCCATAGTGGAGCACCTTAATATCCAATTGCAAAACACTTTTTATCCATACAGTACATAAACAGACAAATCATGTGATGCCACATTAGCACACCAATAAAATATGACCTAGTGCACCACTATCATCTCACATTTTTTTGGGTCGTTTTGGATACCTCAATAAAAAGCATGCTGATGTGGCATCATATTTGATGATGTGGCCCTAAAACGAAATATAGAAGCATGTGAGTTTCCAAATAAACTGTTGTACAAAATTGGAAGTGATTTGAAATTTTCACATAAGATTTTGAGAAACGTGAAGTTAAGGTGCTCCACTATAGGCCCCTCTCCCCTATATCTTCAATTACACTTAATAATAATATTATTTATTTAAATGAAGATATATATAGCAATGATGATCTAAATTTTACTATTAGAAACATGGAAACAAAAATGAAAACAAAATCCTTTGTATGATTGAGAATAACTTTTTTTTTTTGAAATAAATATTTTGGATAATCTTCATAGTAAGATTTTTTGGAGAAAAGTTAGAATCCATGCAAACAAATTATATAGAATATTTTTTATAGAAAAAAGTCTAGAATTTCAATCTCAACTTCACTAATATAATTCATCAAAATTTCAAAAATGTAAAATATAATGAAAATTAAGTATTTTTGTATAACATAAAATAAATATGAATCAATGGAAAATTTTGTGTCTAGTGTTTCTAATGCTATCAATTCTATTAGAAAAAAGAGTCAATCTAAAGATAAGAATGTAAAATGACTAGATATAACAATTATTTTAGTTAATAAAATAGTTTTGAAAAAAGAATGAAAATAAACAAGTAAATTTTTAAATGTAAATGCTAAAAAATTGAGAATGGTGATAAAGAGAAGAGAAATTATTGTAAATGATTTGATTAACCAATATTGGAATTTTAGTGGTAGACTCCTTATGTCTAAAATACAATTAAATAGTGAAATCAAATATTTGTAATCCTCATCCAAAACATCTATTAGACATGAGTCAAATAGAATGTTACAAAAATAAAATAGATGATTCAACTTTAGAAAATTTTAGCATAGGTCAAAGATCATTTTAAAAATCTAGACGTTGATATGTGAAAATTAATATATAAAAACAATCCTATTTGTTGTTAAAATCATGTGCAAGTCTATTAATATTATCAATTTTTTCTTTATATATTTTTACTTTGTATACTATCCAAATTGTTCAAGAATGTGGTATTAATATGCTACCTAGAACAATTAAGGATTTATAGCAACTTTATTTTTTGAAATACCTAATGTATATATTTATTTTATTCAAAAGGATGCATTTTTGGATAATGTACTAGATGTGGTGACATTTCATTATTAGGATAATGTATGCATGAAACTATTTCACAATATTTTGGACAAAAATTAGTGGATGTGAAAAGATTAAATTGTGTCTTTAATATTCATTAAAGAACCAAAAAATTGGAAAGAATTGTGAGTTAATCATTGAATAATTTAGTCTGCATGCATCCATTAAAAAATTTAAGGATAAGATTATTTCCAATTATGTGAAATAATCCTAATAAGATCAATGACTTGATGAAAAATTACGCATATGTAAAAACACATTTCCAATTGGAATTATATAGTTTCAATGGTTGACTTTGCAAAAAACTATACTCTTTCAATCCACAAGAGAAAATTCAATCTCAATATTATAATTTAGTATAGGTGGTCATCTTTGTCCATATTGTATATAGACATGTAGATTATATAGTACAAAGGATAATAGAGTTTTGAAACCCGATTTGCATCCTTATAAATTCGCATTAACATGTGTAAAGTCAGAGTTTTTATCCACTTATGCATTTGATTGGTCTAACCCCATGTATCTGGGTGAAGTTTTTCTCCGCCCTTACATCAAACATGTTTTACCCTGATGTAATGGTGCATAATTTTTTTGCCTCTACATTCAAAATATCATCTCCCATGTAGGCGTGAAATTTTTCCCCACTCTTACATCTTTTTTCCCTACCATCATATAGGAGCACAGAATTTTTGTGCCCTTACATCCAAATTGAAATACCCCTGCAAGAGCACATGATTTTTGCATCATTGCATCTAAACTACCAAAACACATGTGTAATAGCTCATATTTTTCCTGCCACTACACAGAATCCTACACATTTTCTCTAACACTAAGAAACATAAAATTTCTTTCTACAATTGCTCTTGCATGTTTTAGGAATTCATGCTTGAATTCTTGAAAGGGTATGAGCAATTTACTTGTCATACAATTGCTCCACAAAAGTTTGATCCATCACCAAGAAAGAAAGCCATGAAATTCAGATATTAAGGGCTTTTGTAATGACCTATGTTGCTTCAAACATTGATGAGATCAAAGACACAATGATAGGACATGTTGATATGTATGAGTTTCTAGAGAGGACAAAGAAGCAACCTTGGATTCAGTCACGGTATGTGTTGTGGAGAGAAATATTCAATTAGTGGTTGCATTTCTATTAGCAGCACACAATCCTAAGTTTGTTCTAGTCATAGTAGCTCATTATCACAAAGAGGACAAAAGTGTCAGGGATCCTGATGGGAATGTGATCATAAGATTGGATACAAAGTTTTTCGAAAAGATCTTCCAATGTCTGAGCATTGATGCATATGTTAATCTTACCATTAATAATACACAATCTCATTATGATGAGGATATAGATATATGTAAGAAGGAAATCAATAAAAGGTGGCTAAAGAACCCAAGGCCAAATATTTCAAGATGGGCTAAGAGCTTTCCTCGTAGTGATTTCATCGAGGAAGTAAATGACTTGATCACCCTTCTCAACATGGTTAAGGGATTACCTAACCCTTCCAATTTTCAAGAGTAGATGTACTTATACATTCATTTCATAAAGAAGAGGAAACAACAGATATTCTGGGGTCAAAAAAAAGTGATGCAATTCATGATCACCTCATAAAGGTTCCCACTTCATTGAAAATTTATGACTTCATACTTGGTCTATTTTGTTGCATCAATGTGAAACTTTCTAGGATTGGCATTAGAGGGTGATAGGAGACATGTTCCAGTTTATCAATATTATTCCCAATTAACCTTGAAGAAAAGTATTGAACATTCAAGGAGGGTCAATGATGTTTTCTTTTCTCCATACCTTTGCATTTTTTATAGAGAACTTGAGAAGAGGAGAGTACCTAATGAGCATGGGAAGTGGTCAATAAATTTGGCTATATGTTCTTACAATTTCCATCCTTCACATACATATAAGTTGGGTTCTTCATTGGATATACGTATATGCTTCCAAGGTATACAAGTGATAAGATAGTCCTCATGGAGCTATGTAGACAGATCATGGAAGTTCATAATAGACATGCCAAATCTCACAAGCCAAGATTTAAGTTTCCTCTCACAATAGGCAGGCACTCTATCACAACATCTCCCAAAGCTAAGGCCGTGGAACTAGAGATACAATGGGTCACAATGAAGATATACAAAAGGAGACCTGACTTTGACTATAGAGGAATGAAACACAAGCTCAAGAATATTTATTCCCATGTACATGCAATGGAGGACATATAGATAGATTGCAAGATATAGGAGGACATAAGGAAGTTGGACTATTGTTGACTTACCTTAGAGTAGATTGTAAATCTAGATTTGACAAACATTCTAGAAGACAAGGAGGATGAAGCTAACATCCTAGATCCTTTTTATGAGAGAAATAATATTTTTGAAACCCCTCTTCCTCCCATTTAGTGGTCAAAGAAGGAAGTGACTTCTATCAGGGAAAGATTCTAGCCAATTCTTGTTGACACTAACGTTCGGTTATAGGAAAGGGATATAAGATTGAAGAATTTTAACACTGGATCTAAGGGAGAAGAAATTGAGGGACATGTTAAAAAAATAATAGATTAGAACAAAGAATAAGGGTGATGTGCTAGGTACAAGGGTATGTGCAAAATCATCATGGAAAAAATAGGCCCTTAAGTGGCAAAAAAATCAGAAAAATTAGAGTTAGGCAACTTGACGTAAAAATTTGAATAAGTTATGTATATTATTTCAAAAATATGTAAAAATAAAATCTGTATCAAATTGAATGTAGTTTCTAAACTACTAGGATTATTTTAATATAAAAAAAAATCTATTTCATGAAAATTTGAAATTTCAATGTAGTAGTACTTAAATTTCAGGGAAAAGATAAGTAGGTGTTTGTCTAACCACCCTAACCACAATAAAATGATAATATTTTTAATAAGATTTTAGATACAAGTAGAGGACTCATGTCCCGATGTGATGCATATTTTTTATAATTTTTTCCAAGTAAATAATTAATTATGAATTTTTATTACAATTTTAAAAAATATAAAACTCATATGTCGACCTTAACTTGGTCAAAACTTCATGAAATTCATTTTTAATCCTATAGTATACTAAGCATAGAATGTGATACATGTTTTGGATTCAAAAAATGTGATATAGTTTGAAAGCTATAGATGTTTTTCAATTAACCTATCAATCAGACTTTAGTCGTAATTTAAATAGAAAGTGAATAATAATTTTTATTAAATTCAAAGTAAAGCATAATTTATATTGGTGGAAAGTCGAGAATCTCCTTTAAAAACCCTTTTCATTTCATCAATTTTGGGTTAAAAAAGTCACAACCACATGGGCCATCACATCACTTACATATCGCCACTTTTTGGCCCATCATGATCCTACACATATCTATAAATTGAATGTAGTTTCTAAACTACTAGGTTTGTTTAAAAAATCTATTTGGTAAAATTTGAAATTTCAATGCAGAGTACTTAAATTTCAGGAAAAATAAGAAGTAGGTGTTTGTCCGACCACCCTAACCACAATAAAATGATAATATTTTTTATAAAATTTTAGATATAAGTAGAGGACTCATGTCCCAATGTGATGCATATTTTTTGTAATTTTTTCCAAGTAAATAATTAATTATGAATTTTTTATTACAAATTTTAAAAAATATAAAAAACTCATATGTCTGACCACCTTAACTTGGTCAAAACTTCATGAAATTCAATTTTTATTTTTTTAATCATGTAGTATGTGAAGCATAGAATGTGACGAATGTTTTGGATTCAAAAAATGTGATACCGTTTGAAAGCTATATAGAAGTTTTTCAGTCAGTCTATCAATCAGCATTTTAGTCATAATTTGAATAGAAAATGAATAATAATTACTTATTAAATTCAAAGTAAAGCATAATTTATATTGGTGGAAATCTAATAATCTCCTTTAAAAACCCTTTTTGTTTCATCAATTTTGGGTAAAAAATAAGTCGTTAACCACATACCCATCATATTGCCACTTTTTGGCCCATCATGATCCTGCACATACCCACAAGTAAAAACCCTAAGCTTAAGATCAAATTCATAATGAAAGGGGTAAAAGTAAAGATGCAGAAGGGCCATCAACTCTCACAGAAGAAGTGTCAGCTCAAGTTTAAGAACAAGTAGAAGAGAGTTTGGATGATTAAGTACAAGAGTCTCCACATGAGGATGCTCTAGAAGACTCTCATTTATTCTTTCCCTATCATTGCCACTTTGGCATGTCCCACTCCTCCTACTATTTCAACTGAACAACCTTTTCCTTCTATTATTGTTGTTGTTGCTACTATTAGTTATGTTGCTCCTACCATTTCAATTCAATCAATTCATTCATCCCCAACTTCAGGATCTATTTTTGATAGTCCTAGGAATAATTTTGAAAATATTTTTGGCTCCTCACCCAATTTGTTGAGTATATCTTCTTCTTCTTCTTTTGATGTGTCTACTCAATCCAAGTTAGATAAATTTATGGCTGGACCTACACAAAATATTCCCAAGTGTGGAAATACCTATGGTTGTTCAAACTTACACTCCACCACTTGTGACTAACATCATTGTAGGTGCAGCAACATCCACTCAAACCATGGTAATAGGTCCTGGAGAAGGTTTTTTTCCTCTTCCCCCTTGGTTGGCCTTACAGACACCAAAGAGAAAGAAGCAAGTTGTCTCTCCTATCAACTTTAATTTTGATCAGTTGGTGCCAATATAGACAAAATATATACAAAGAAGCCAAAGACTCTCTCAAGTGTTTTGGTAGATAAAACAGGCTACAAATATGTTGACGTTGCACAACCTCCCCTAGGTAAAACTACAAAAGAGATAGATTTTTCTGATTATTCCATCACAATGATAGAACTTGGAAAAAGGATACATGAAAGTGAGAAAGAGGATGCACAATTCGCATTGGCTTCTCTAATTGAGAATTTTTATCAAGAAAAGAAAATCAAAGATCACTATAAGGTCAGGGTTGAATAGCTTACCTCTGTGCTTCAAAAGATTACTCAATCTTCTGAGTCTATCGAGCCTATTGTTATAAGCATTGAAGGTCCTATCATTCAAAAAGATGAAAGGACACATGTGCAAGGAAAAATAGTTATAGAATGGATTGATAGAATATTAGCCCAAGGAGCACAACTGTTGAAATCTTTTGAGGTAGGAATTAGAAATATGGAAAATGTAAAGGTAAAATTGAGTCAAACCATTAACACACTTCCTTATAGTCAACAAGAAATAGAAAAAAGTATTGAATCTTGGACAAAGATGAAGGATCTCAAGCTTGATGTGCTAGAGGAAATTGGGATAATTCTCAATAGAGAAATGTTTGTCAGCATATGGCAGCCATTAAGTATAAGTTGAATTTCATCAATGATCTAATAAGATATTTACAAGGAACTCAGGAGGTTGGTGAAGATAAAATTTTAGATATTGTCACCAGAATAGAAGAGCTACCTTGTCGAGTGATTGATGACAACCAAAAATGTATTCCCTCTGACATGGTTATCTAGGAGTTCACCCTATCAATGTAAAAAGAGTTTTAAAATGAAGCTTTTCATTAGCTTCTATCAAAAAATTGGTGGACATTCAACTTACTTTGGATAACCTGAATGTAGTACTAGAAAGACACAGGAAAACTTGCATCACCATCAAGGACTCAATCACATGAGTGCTCATTGTGTCCAATCATACTACATGACCAAATAGTTCAGAAGTCCAAGAGGCATTAAAGAAATATGAACATTGTTGAGATATGGTGTTGTACACCATTGCATAAAATGATTTATTATATTATTGTAATTAAATAATTATTTAGTTGTGATACACCTTGGTGGTGTTGTTAATCACACTAGGTAATTATTTGGGATCCACTTGATATTGTATTGTAACATTGTATTATTATTTAATGTGTGGGAGACATGTGATAATAATTTAATATTGGAAAAATATTAAATAAAGTGATTTCTTAGTACCCAATATTAAATAAGGGGTTAGGGTATGTGCAGGATCATGACGGGCCAAAAAGTGCCAATATGATGGGTATTTGTAGGGTATGTGACTGATGCCTTTTTTTTAACCCAAAATTGATGAAACGAAAAGGGTTTTTAAAGGATATTCTTACCTTTCCACCAATATAAATTATGCTTTACTTTAAATTTAATAAATAATTATTATTCATTTTCTATTTGAATTATGACTAAAGTCCTAATCAATAGGATGATTGAAAAACATCTATATCTTTCAAACGGTATCACATTTTTTGAATCCAAAACATGTGTCACATTCTATGCTTCACATACTATAAGATTAAAAAAAATAGAATTGAATTTCATGAAGTTTTGACTAAGTTAAGGTGGTTAGACATACGAGTTTTTATATTTTTTAAAAGTTGCAATAAAAAATTCATAATTAATTATTTACTTGGAAAAAAATTACAAAAGAATATGCATCACATCGGGACATGCGTCTTCTACTTATATCTAAAATATTATAAAAATATATTATCATTTTATTGTGGTTAGGGTGGTCAGACAGACACCTACTTCTTATTTTTTCCCTGAAATTTAAGTACTATTGCATTGAAATTTTAAATTTTCACCAAATAGATTTTTTTAATTTTAAATAAACCTATTAGTTTAGAAACTACATTCAATTTTTTATAGATTCTATTCTTACATTTTGAAATAATATAGATAACTTATTCAAGCTTTTACATCAAGTTTCTTTTGGTGGCATATCTTGTTCAGAATTTGAGTTGCAACATACTTCATTCTACATCTTTATGAATCATCATTGAAGGCAAAAAAGACTATGATTTTGTGGGATTTCAAGTTACTAACATTCATTAGTATCACTCTAGTTGCTCTTTCATTTAATCAATTAGATACTGGTTATTATTGCTTGAACTAGGATTTCATGGTAAATTATATGTTATAATTATCATGAGGTATTATTATAATTTGCTTAAGAGAAAAACATCTATTCTAAAATAAGATAATAGGATGATGAAAACACCCATGTTTAGTTATAGTGTATATAATCGTATTTAGTTACTAGTTGTTTTAGTGAGCAGTAAGAAGGGAACCTCCCCTTTTTGAAAGGGGAGATTTAAATCTCATTGTAACTATGACTAAAATTACCATTTTGTAAGTAGTTAGTTGTTTACAAAATATTCACCTAACAAATATATAGAAGTATAGAGGAGATAGAGAGAGGGGGTGATATAGAGAGAAGTTAAGAGGGAAAGAGGAAGGTAGAGATATTGAGAGAAGGAAGGGGAGGGAGGAGCGAGGGAGAGAAAGAGATGGAGAGGGATAGATGAGATAGTGAGAAGTAGAGAGGAAAGGTGGGTGGGAGGAACGAAGAGAGATGGGGTGGGAGATAGAGAGGAAAGTAGAGAGAGAGGGGAGATAGAGAAAAGTAGAGAGTGGGAGAGAGTAGGGAAGGAGAGAGAGGTGAGATAGAGAGAAGAGAGGGGAGGAGAGAGAAGGGGAGAAGGCTGGAGGGAGAATTAGGGAGGAAGAGATAGGTGAGATAGATAGAATTAGAGAGATGGAGAGAGAGAGGTGATATAGAGAGAAGTAGATAGAGGAGGAAGGTGGATAGGTTGAGAGAGGGTGGAGGGAGGGAGAAAGAGAGGTAGAGAAGTATAGAGGAAAGGTGGATTCAGAGAGAGAGAGAGAGAGAGAGAGAGAGAGAGAGGGATGAATAGATAGAAAGGTAGTTTTTGAACTCAAGGGAGAGAGATTTAGATAAAGGGATGGATATAGTGAAAGAGAGAGGTCTAAAGTGTAAGGGAAAAATAATAAGTAAGATAGAGAGAGAAAAAGTTGATACAACTTGCTAATTATTAAAATTTGACATCCTAATTAATGAAATTTGACATGTTGATTACTTAATTTTGACTAAGTCTAAAAATTATAAGATCTTCCAAAATTTAGAATTTGCATTATAAATCCTAGAAATTTGAAACCACTCTCAAATATCTTGAAACTATATACATGAAGTATAGCTTAAAGTATAAGAAAATAAGTATTCATATATAAATATCAACTTAAGGTTTAAATGTTTATTTCATGTATATATGAAATATAACTTAAAGTATAAGAAAGTAAATGTTCATATATAAATATCAACTTATGCTTTAAATGTTTATTTCATGTATTTAGTTTCACTGGAAGAGAATGATAAAGAGAGAGAAAGACAAAGAAGAAAAGAAATAAACATTTCCAAAAGAAAAACATAACGTGAGCGCATTATAATGCACTCATGTTATGAAAAATCCCATAACACGAACACATTTCATTATAACACACTCAAGTTTTCTCTTTTTCAAGACCAAAAAGTGGAGTGGTCACTCTTTGGTCTCCCATTTGGATGCACATGCCCATAATTATTCTTCAATAATTCAAATTTTAAAAGAAAAAAATAGTTATAAATTTAACTACTTTTAATAACTTTTATTTATTATTGTAATTTCACAAAACAAACATAAAAAATTATAATAATTTCAAATTTATATATAAAATAAAAAATTAAAATATAATAAACAAAAATACAAAGTTAAAATATATAAAATCTTAATATTAATAAAAAAAAATTAAAACAAATAATAATAATCTTAGTATATAATGAGTTTATTAAATTAATGAACAATTATATAAAAATAGTATTAATTTTTATAATTTATTAGAATATAAATACAACATATATTATATCATATTATTAATTAATGGTGTATGCAATATCCTTTCACATGTGATACAATAGGTATTCTTAAAATTTTGCTTTAATTTAATGGCAAAAATTTGTAAATACAATTATCAAATTTGGTTCCCAGATTTGTATCTATTTGAAATGACATAGGGGAGAGGGGCCCATAGTGGAGTGGGGTCCAATAGTGGGGATAAAAGTAATTTTCATTGGGCTCTATAGTGGAGCATGTTAATATCCAATTGCAAAACACTTTTTATCCATAAAGTACACAAACTGACAAATCATGTGATACCATTTCAGTGCACCAATAAAACATGACTTAGTGCACCACTATCGGTCTCACTTTTTTTTGGATTTTTTTGGATACCTGAACAAAAAGCACGCTGATGTGGCATCATATTTGTTGATGTGACCCTAAAACAAAATATAAAAGCATGTGAGTTGCCAAATAAACTGTTGTACAAAATTCGGAGTGATTTGAAATTTCCACATAAGATTTCAAGAAACGTAAAGTTATGGTGTTCCACTATAGACCCCTCTCCCCTATATCATCGCATACTTCCTTATAATACATCTTATATTTGATGAAAGACATGGCAACAAAAGCTTCTTCGAATACATGCCTATCGCATTAGTCATATAAACGGTATTAGACATCAAGTCCACATTGAGGTGATATGTGAAAAACCCTTGAAAAAACAAGGAAAATCCTTTGAAATTTGATCACAATTTCTGCACGCCTTCCAACATTTAATAAATGTTGGATGAAAATCGGATGATTGAGACCATTTCTATCTTCGCTGAGATGATGTCAATCGTGAATCACCAAAATTAACTGGCCGCTTCAGGAACACCTTCGGCGTAATAAAGTATGGTACTTAAAAATTAGACTTAGCAACGATAACTTGGAAGACCCCACACGCGGTCATAAAATACTCCTATATGTTTTTATATTAAGAAAAAATATTGTCCACGTGTTTGGTAAAACAAATCACGGTCAAAGTCAGCTTCCTATGCTGCGTGATTGTAAAGAGTCCCTGGACATTAATTTGTTGAACAGATGTCCTTCTGAAATCACTCTGAAGATGAAAGGAATGCGACTAGGCAAATACGAAACCATTGCGAGGAAAGATCTCTTTAACACATTCATGCGAAAGAGAGACAATGAAATCAATAAGTTCAGTGAAACCGAGTCCTCTAAAGTTTGCCGCGTCTATTTCTTATATAAAGACACTTCTATTGGCATTGCAAAGAGAAGAAATCACAGAAACAAAACACTGTAAGGACAAAGCGCTAAGGATTACGCAGCACTAACCTTCGAATTGGAAAGAAATTGACCGTTTTGTAAATGGTTTTGGTGATTGCAAGCTCTATGTATGTTGAATCGCACCAGGCTTGGAAGAGAGCAACGAAGAAGATTTTTAAAAGAAAATATAGATCAGATTATCACAGAAAAGGGCTTTTTAGATTGCCACAGATCTGTATTGACTCCTTTGATGATGTACTCAAGGAATATCTCTTAGACTTGGGATTATTTCCTGCAGACAGGAAATTCTGTGTTGATGTACTTTTGGACATTTGGGTCTATGTTCGAAAGCTACAAAGGCGTGATGCTTTTGCCGTCTTATCAGAACTGGAGAGCAGAAATCTGTTGAATTTATCTGGCAAACCAAGGTAATTGGCTTTGCTTTTATATGTTAGATTTCTTTTATTAATCTTTTTCAACATTAAGCTGACATGTTTGCACTTATCAGAGGAAGTACAACAATCCCATATGGAAACGCTTCAGAGCTCTACTTTTCCCGGCGTGATGGAATAACAGATGTGGCCTTGACTTTGGGATACCATGACAACATACTCCACCGCAAGAGGTTGTTTGTAGAAAGGAAAAGCGGTAGTTTGCTAGGGAAATACGAGTTTCTCAGAGATAGAGTATTTGATACTCAAATTCTCTGCATTTTCACTGGTGAGTTATTCAAAAACTCTTGCACATGCATTTTGGTCAAAAAGATTACTTTGTAATGCTAACCATAATTTTTAATGTCCAATTATAGAAAATAATTGAATTTTCAAATTTGATTTTCTGAATAGAATAAGGCTCACATCACTCTTTTAGGTAACTCTGCTGGCATGTGCATGAATTTCACATGTATAACTAGTGGTCACTATTACGGAACAATTTTCTAACTGGATTTACTTTGTAATTAATACATGCAGGCCCTATGGAGGAAAATGACTGGTATGATATGAATTTCCCCGAAACAGAAGCTCTGTTGTTACTCTTCACTTCGACAGAATACTTTCTTCCCCCATTTCTGAAATCCATGAAAAAGCTAAAGTTTCTGATGATAGCCAATTGCGGTACAAAGAAGGCAACAGTGAAAGGTCTAGATGTTTTATCTTCACTCACTCAACTCAAGAGCGTCCGCTTGGAGAGGCTGATTTCACCCCTGGATGGAAAACAGGGGATTGAAGCACTGAAGAACTTAGAAAAGCTATCTTTGAGCTTATGTGAAGGATTTGAAAATATATCCACATTCACCAAGCTACAAGACTTTAACCTGGACCACAGTAATGATTTGGAGGAGTTACTCCTGGGTATCTGCAATATGCCCTCCACTCTGTCCTGCTCTATTACCAACTGTCATCTGCTTAAAAAGTTACCATATGATTTTGGAAATATGAGCTATCTAAGAATGTTAAGGTTATCGGCATTACCATACCTAGAACAGCTCCCTGCATCAATTGGAAAACTTGAACAGCTGGAATATCTGGACATTTCACTATGCGAGGGCTTGAAAGAACTTCCAAAGGAAATAGGACAACTCAAGAATTTGAGGGAGCTTGATATGAGAGAGTGTTCCGTTCTGACGACGTTACCTTCAACTGTTTGTGAACTATGTTCCCTGAAGCTTGTTACCTGTGATGAGAAGATTGGGAAGCAGTGGTTGCGGGCTAAGAATACTTCTATTCCTGAGCTTAGAGTTGAAATTGTGGAAGCATACTTTAGTTTGGATTGGCTTGATGTCTGACTTCTTTTCTTGTGTCTCATCTTCAAGGACAAGATCAAAGTATCTTATTATACTTTGTAATGTTTTTGTTATTTTTCATGTTCACTGGCACGAATAAATAATTGTCCTGTAGATTTTCAACCTATGATTATGATCAGGTTTTAGGGCAGTTCAGTGCAGTAAACATCCTTTTCTGGATTGTACGTACATAATGAATGTATTCTCTATACTAAGAGAATCAATTAAATTTGTAAATGTGTGGTAGTTGTCTGCACAACAATTAAATTTAATCTCTGCTATTTTCTGTGAATGTAGGTAAAATTAATCCAAATGCACTTTAAGTTTCCAGTTTTCCCTACTTTGTATGTACAAATTTGTCAAAATTTATAGTTAGAAATTACTTTCTTGAATTTGTCTACTATAGTGTATGTTAGAATAAAAAGTAATTGAATCATCATTGATAAGAGTTGTAGATGTGTCATAGTTCCAGTTAAGTGTCATGTTAGGTTTTAGATTTTTTAAGGGAATTGTTGAGCTTTTTGTTGAATAATATATTCTGCTGTTTATTTTGATAATTTTATAATGATCAAAAAATAGAATTGGGTGTGAATCTATTATTGAATTGTCAAGAATATAAAAACATCTAAATAGAGAAGTGCAGAATTATATGACTCCACGTCGTCAAACTTTTAACACTTCTGAAGATAGACAATTGATTTACAAGAAAAATTAGCCATAGATTTCGTGGAGGAAATAGTGGAGGAACTTGACATTGAACATTTGATATTAAGAAAAATATTTCTCACATTTCTTGAAAATTAAATTAAAAATGTAAAAATAAATTTAGATTAAAGCATATAGAGAAAACTTCAATGATGGCAGGTCTTCATGTCGCTGTTTAGCAGTCGTTGCTCAACTTATTTATGAATATTTAATTTTTCTTCTTATTTTTAAGCAGTCATCTTCAATTTGTATTATGGTATTAATAATAATTTATGCAGTAAAAAATTGGGGAAATAAAATCAAAAGCAAATATTAAAAAAGAGGGAAAAAAATTTGTGGAGTCAAGTGGATTTTTGGTAACACCCAATTGCTACTTATTTCCAGCCCATGTCCCCCACCATCCCCACCATTTTTATAGCTTATTTTAAATTCCTAAAAAGTAGCTGCTGTATTAAAATAGGGAGAGATTCCAAATTCTCCTCTTCCCATAATAAAATTTATGCATGGAAACACTCCAACTACTTAAATTTAAGCATATAATTCATTTAAGCAGCAACATGGGGGCATGAGGTTAGTATATCTTATTTTTGGGTACCAAGATTATACATTATGTCTATTTGCACTTAATTAGAAACATTGTATTATGTTATTAATTCATCAATATAAATGATAATTAAATTTATTTTTTAATGCATTGAAAGTATATTGTTCATGAATAACAATATTTTGTATATATAAATAGGTGTATTGTTATCTTTTGGAATAGTCTACAATTCACATATTTTTTGTCATATAATCATGTGTGACATTAAAGTTATTGTTGTTTGACATCCTTAATAGATGAAAGATTGTCTTGTCACATAATTATATGTGATGTATTTAAGTTGTTTGACATACCCAAACTATGATAGATTTAACTAATATAGAAGTTCAATTTTCTAAATTCCTTCTCCACTCTTCTCTTATAAAGAAACATGAAATCAATTGATTGAGATTCAAAATATACAAGACAAGGTAATCAAAGAAATCAATCTATTGAATTTTCAATTCACAAATAATAGATATAAAAAAATCATAAACCAAAAAGAATTATGAAATAAGCAAAAACAAATTAAAAAAAAAAAAATTATAAATAATTTAAAAAATAATGTCTAATATTATGTTTTAGTTAAACCTATAATTATTTTAATAAATAGTATACAATACTAAGATATACCACCAATCTATAATTTAACGTGACATATATATACTCTTAAGAAACTATATTTTATGTAAATATTTAAAGTTAACGACTTAGTAAAATAATTTAGAAGAATTAAGACGTTGTCTGAGAGGTTATGAAACGTCAGCTTCCTGGCAGCACAAATGGAAGTAGTTAGTTGACCAGCAAAGCAAGATCAACCTACGCAACTTTGAAATTTATTTGTTCTGCCAGTTACGTGTCCTCCTCTAATGACTTTTAATATGAAACGAATGCCACAAGGGACTGTGAAACCGAGGGGGAAAAAATCTATTGCAGATTCATGCGCGTATACGCTGAGAACGCCGATTTCATTGCAACTTCGGCAAAATCATTATTAAGCGTTTATTAAATTCTGGGATATTCTCTCCTTGAATGTTGTACATGTGTATAAAAAGAGACGAGTTAGAACATACCAAACTGTGCTATGTTTTCCCTCGATTGATTTACTGGTTCTGTAGTATTGTGTAGTTGATAGGAAATGTTCATTTTAGTAGTTGATTTATTGGTATGTATTTTACTGAAAATGTATGGAAAATTTATTATTTGAAGGTTGAGGATACAAAACTCTTATAACTACCAGAGAGGATGCTCTGTTGCATCTCTACTTCTGGGCTTTTGGACAGACGTCAATTTCAAGCACTACAGATGCAAATATAGTAAAGGAGGTGTGGATGTTTGTGAAATAATTGTTGCTTTCTGAGTCTCATAAATAATTATGATGTACTAATTATTTTCTATGCATTTTATGATGCGCAGGTGCAAGAAGAATGCGATGGTCTGCCAGTTGCTCTGAAGGTGATTGGGAGCTATTCGCATGGGGAACCCCAAGAGGATTGGAAAAGGGCAAAAAACAAGAATTCTAAAGGAGAATATGCATCAGATTATCACATAAAAGGGCTCTTCAGATTGCTACAGACCAGTATTGACTCCTTAGATGATGCAGCCAACGAATGTTTCTTAGACTTAAGGTTATTTCAGGAGGAAAAGAAAATCTGTAGTGATGCACTATTGGATATTGGCGTCTATGTTCGAAGCCTGCAACGGTGTGATGCTTTTGCCATCTTATCTGAACTTGAAATCTAAATAGCAATCTAAGGTCGTTTGTCTTTCCTTTTATATTCGATCTGTTGTTATCATATTTTTCAACACTTAACTGACTTGCCAGCACTAAACAGGGGAAGTACAACAATCCCATATGGAAATGCCTCCGAGCTATACTTCTCTCAGAATGATGTAATGCCAGATTTGACCTTGTAACAAGAAAATGATGTCGACAGTAAGAGGTTTTGTAAAGGGGAGTTGCTTAATGATCGCGCATTTGATAATCAAATTCTCTCCATTGCCACTGGTGCGTTATTCAAAAACTTTTACAAAAACATTTCGGCCCCCATTTTTGTTTGGAAATATTAATCATTATTTTTACATTCACCTTTGATGCCAAATTGTAGATTAGAATTGAATTTCAAACATGATTTTCTTCATTTCATAAGGTTTGCACCACTGCTCTAATAGCCTATTGTAAGGCTTTATTATTCTAATCACTTGTTCAGTGGGTAAGCTCAACTGCCTCTGTAAACTACTTTTTTGGATGCTCTAAATGTCCTACTCCCTAATAAGTAACAAAATGCAACATCGCTGTTTTCACTTCTCAGATTTGTCATGCTGTAACACTAAGCACCTTTCTTTTTCTGCATCGCAACTATAAGCTCTCTTTTCCCCTTATTTCCATTACTGGATTCAACTTCAATATAACGAGAATATAACCTATAACTATATAACTAATAGTCATAATTAATGCAAAATGTTTTAATTGGATTTCCTTTGTGATTTATACATGCAGACCCTATGGAGGAAAATCACTGGCATGATATGAATTTCCCTGAGACAGAGGCTCTGTTACTCTTTAGTGGGACAGAATACTTTCTTGAATCTTTCCCCCATATTTGAAATCCATGAAAAAATCTTTTTTTTTTATGGTGTTCAATTGCTTTACGAGGAAAGGAATAGTAAAAGGTCTAGATGTCTTATCCTCACTGCTCAACTCAAGAGTGTCCGCTTGGAGATATTGATTTCATCCCTTGTTGGAAAACAGAGTTATGAAGAATATAGAACTTTGAGAAAATATCTTTGAGCTCATGTGAAGGATTTGGAAATATATCCACATTCAACACAAGCAATCTTACATCATTTTAACCTGGATCAAAGCAGTGATTTTGAAGAGTTACCCATTGGTATCTTGAATATGTCCTCCCCTCTGTCATGATCTATTACCAACGGCTCAGCACAAAAAGCCGTCATATTGACACTAACACTATGTGCTTAATGTGTTGGCAGTTTACAGTGGACGTGTGCTTCCATAATTTCAACTCTAAGCTCTAGAGTAGAAATTTTCTTGGCTGCAACCACTTTCCCAATTTTCTCATCACAAACAAGAAGCTTCAGGGAACTTAGTTCACAAATAGTAGTAGGTAATCTCTTCAAACGGGAACATTCTCTCGTATCGAACTCCCTCAATTTCTTGAGTTGTTCTATTTTCTCTGGAAGTTCTTTCAAACCCTCGCATACTGAAATATCTAGATATTCCAACTGCCCAAGTTTTCCAATTGATACTGGAAGCTCTTTCAGGACTGGTAATGTAAATAATCTTGGTATGCTTAGATGGCTCATATTTTCTAGACTATATGGTAAATTCTGAAGCAAAAGTCAGTTGGTTGGGGAAGAGCTTAAAGAACTACCGGGTTTTGGTGAACGTGCTGGCTTTTTACATTAGCCCTAGTTGTATTAATTACCATTGTTGGGCCCAAAGGATGTTCTGTTACTTTTCTGCTTATAGATTTTTCAACAGATGCAAATTCTAAGCACTGTAGATGCAAATCCAGTAAAGGAGGTACGGATTTTTCTGAAATAATTGTTTTCTTTAAGTCTCATAAAAATTATTTATTTATTAATTAGATTTTGTTGTTTTCTGAAATTATTTGCTTACAATTTTTTCACATTTTATGAAGTGCATGTGCAAGCAGAATGTGATGGTATTGATTCCTTAGATTAGTGTTTTTTAGGCTTGGAGTTATTTCCAGAGGACAAGAAAATCAGTGGTGATGCACTATTGCTTATTTGGGTTTATGATTGAAACCTACAAAGGCATGATGCTTTTGCTATTTCGCATAGAACTTGCAAGCAAAAACTTGTTAAATTTGACAGCATTCTAAGGTATTACCTTTCCTTTTATATATTGGATGTTCTGTTACAATATTTAACACTAAGCTGACTTGTTAGCACGTAACAGGGGAACTAAAACAATCCGATATGGTTACTTTTCTTAGTATGCTGTAATGGGAGATCTAGCCTTGTATTTGGCACACCAAGACAATTAGTCAACAGCAAGAGGTTGGTCAACAGCAACAGGGAGTCTACTTTGTTTGATGAAGGGGAGTTGCTTAATGATAGTACATTTGATACTCAAATTCTTTCCATTTTCACCGGTGAGTTACATAAACATGGATTTTGCCCAAATATATATTTTTTTGAAATACTAACCATTATTTTTAAAATTCGCCTTTAATGTCAAATTGTGGAATAGAATAGAAATTCAAGCATGTTTTTTCTGTGTATTATTTATTGCTTTAACTTCTCTGTAGTGCACGAAATCTATTTCTAATTGATATTGAAAAACTAATACTATGTCTTTATATTCTAATCCCTTGTTCAGTGGACAAACTCAACAGCTTATGTAAACTATTCAAAATATCTAGACCTTTTTTGGAGGCAACACTCAACTGTTTTCAATTGTCTGTCATATCATCACTCACTCAACTCAAGAGTGTCTGCTTGGAGAGGTTAATTTCACCCCTTGATGAAAAACAGAGCATTGAAGCACTGTACAACTTAGAGAAGCTATCTTTGAGCTTATGTGAAGGATTTGGAAATATATCCACATTCACCAGGCTCCAAGATTTTAACCTGGACCGCAGCAATGATTTGGAGGAGTTACCCCTTGGTTTTTGCAATATGCTCTCCACTCTGTCATGTTCTATTACAAACTGCCATCTGCTTCACAATTTACCATATGATTTTGGAAATATGAGCTAGCTAAGAATATCAAGGTTATCAGCATTACCACGGCTGGAACTGCTTCCTGTGTCAATGGAAAACTTGGACAGTTGGAATATCTACATATTTCAGTACGCGAGGGCTTGAAAGAACTTCCAAAGGAAATAGGACAACTCAAGAAATTGAGAGAGCTTGATATGAGAGAATGTTCATGTTTGACGATGTTACCTTCAACTGATTGTGTGCTAAGTTCCCTGAAGCTTCTTACCTGTGACGAGACAATTGGGAAGCAGTGGTTGTGGGCCAAGAACATTTCTATTCTTGAGCTTAGAGTTGAAATTGTGGAAGCGCACTTTAGTTTGGATTGGCTAGATCATTGTCTTCTTTTCTTATCTTTCATCTTGAAGGACAAAATCCAAGGTTCTTGACATCCTTGTGAAAGTTTCAATACATTTTCATACGCTCTGGCACAAATCCATATAAGTTCCTCTATATTTTCAGCCTATGATTATGATCAATTTTTGTTTTAAGTTAAGTGCAGTAAACTTTTTGAACTGGCTTATAAATGCATAATGAAGACATTTCTTTGTTCTGTATAAAGCAAGAATGTGGGAGTTGTCCATACTGCAATTAAATTTGACTCAGAAGTTTAGAGTGTACTCATTTTCTGTAAATGTAGTACGTAGATTAATCCAAATGCACATAAGTTAATAATTTCCAGTCCTGCGTTGTAACTTGTAAGTACAAATTATAGAAATCATTTGGCTACTATAATGATTACAGGCTTGAGCTTTTGTATTGGCTTCATACCCCAAACATACAAACTTTCTCAAGATGGATGACTGATTTGCCATAGAAATTAACCATCCTTAAATTTTGTGGACTATATAGCCATCTAGACACTTAAATCTGAATAAAATTCTATTGTGGAGGAAGTGACACTGACCAACTAATAATAAGAAACACTTAAATTAAATTCCTCACTTATTCCTTAAAGAAAATTGAAAATGCTATAGAAATTTAAGAGAAAGTCCGCAAAGAAAACTCCATGGTTTAGATCAACCCAATCACTCCATGCTCTTTGGCAGCCTTGGGAGTTGGAGTGTAATACCCTGCAGTCTTTTTGTTTTGATTAAGGATGTTCTGTCGCTTTTCTGCTTCTGGTTTTTTGGAAAGATGTCAATTATAATCACAATAGATGCAAATCTAAGCTCATAAGGTATAGATTTTTCTGAAATAATTGTTGTTTTCTGAGTCTCATAGAAATTATTTATTCATTAATTAGATTTTCTTGTTTTTTGAAATTTTTTGCTTACAAATATTTTTTATTTTTAAGTTAGTGTGGGTGCAAGCAGAATGTGATGGTCTGCCACTTGCTTTATGTGATGGTCTGCCACATGCTTTGAAGGTGATTAAAAGCTCTTTGCATTGGAAACCACAATAGTTTTGGGAAAGGGCAAAGAATAAGATTTCTAAAGGAGAATAGATATCAGATTTTAAAGGTGAGCTCAACCCTGATATATTCCTAGATTGGATCCAAGAGTTGGAAAAATACTTTGAGATGGAAGACATGGATTTAGATGATCCACAAAGAGTAAAAATTGATGCCTCCAAGTTGAAGTCACATGCAGCCGTATGGTGGGAAAATGTGCAAAGTTCGAGAAGAAGACAAGGATTGGCCTAATATGTTGAAACATCTAAGAGCTCGATTCTTGCCCTTGGATCACCAACAAAAAATGTTAAAAGAATTTCAGAAATTAAAATAAAGGGATCAGTCCATGCAAACTTATACCGAACAATTTATGAAGCTTCAAATTCAAATGGATATACAATAAAGTGAAGAACAAGCAACAACCTAGTACGTGAATGGACTAAAGTTTCAACTTCAAGACGAGCTTGCATTGGTGAATGTTCTTACTGTAGATGAGGCTTACGAATGTGTCTTAAAGGCAGAGGAGAAACTAAATCGAGAAAACAAAATAGTGAGTAAAAAAGGTGATAGCAATCAAAATAATGGGAAAGAAGTTTCTCTAGAACCTATCATGAGTGAAGAGTCAGAAGAATGCAAGAATGGGAAGGCTGACTATAGAGGAAGGGGAGGCTTTGGAAGTAGAGGACGAAGGCAACCGCTTTCTGGAGAGTGGAAGCCCTTGAATTGTTTTATTTGTGATGAAGTTCATAAGGCCATAGATTGACCTCAAAACCCCAAAAGGATGATGGTAGCCCAAGAACAAGAAAAGCCTTGGTCAGAAGAAGCTGAAGCTGAGTTAGGAGAGAACTTGATGTTGAGAAGAACCTTAATATTTAGGGACAAAGAAACCCATGAAGCTGATTGGAAGAGGCGGATCGTCTTCCGAACAAAATGCAAATATAAGGACAAAGTGTGTAAGGTAATCAAGTTATGGTGTATTTGCATACAAAATTATTTCCCCATGGCATGTAGAACAAGTTAAAACTAATGAAAATGGGGCCATGCAAAATACTTAAGAAGATTAATAATAATGCCTATTTGTTAGATTTACCTAAAGGTCTTGATATTAATCCTATTTTCAATGTGGCGGACCTTTACCCCTACCATTCTAGTAGTGAAAAATTTTGCGATGAGAATATGTTAGGAGATTTGATTAGTCATTTACCCCGAAATAAGAGGAAATAAATTAAGAAGATAGTGGACACTAAGGTGGTTGCTATAATATTATGGAATTATAAAATATATTTGGTTAAATGGGTCAATTTACCTAATTCCAAAAACACTTGGGTCACTAAAGCAGATCTATTGAAGTTTTCCATATCAAACTCCTATAAACTAGGAGGTTCAGAATCTTTCAAAGATGGGGAAGATATTGTAACGAATGATTCCCATAACTGATGGGGCATTTTACCACCCCATTAGATTCTTGCAGCTTTTGCTTTTTTTTTTTCTATTTTGGGTTGTCTTGTTGCACCATTTTTCGAGTTGTTGTCAGTTAGTGGTGCTTGTGGTGTTATGGGGAGGCTGTGGTTTTCTCGTTTTTATAGGAGAATAAGGCTTTGTTTTTGGTAGGTGTGAAGGGGCTGAAAAAGGAGAGGAACAACTTCACTGAGATTGTTTGTATTGTGAAGTTAATACAAGGTAGAATTATTTTTTTCTTGTTTATTTTTTTCTGTTTTCTAAGGTAGCATGGAACCTTTATCTTCATTTTCATTCTAAATATATAAAATTAGTTCTTTAGACTTTGTTAGAGCCGACTTGCAGGCACAAAGGTGTTTATCTGCATCAATAATATAAGGTTTATGTTATTACTTTAACATGTCTGTCATGCACAAAATATATTTCTAGTTGACATTGAGAAGCTAATACTATGTCTTTGATATTATAATCCCTTGTTTAGTAGATGAACTCAACAACCTATGTAAACTATTCAAAATATCTAGATTTTTTTGGAGGCAACACTCAAATGTTTTCAATTTTCAATTGTCATTTCATCACTCATTCAACTCAAGATTGTCCTCATGGAGAGGTTGATTTCACCCCTTGATGAAAAACAGAGCACTGAAGCACTGCAAAACTTAGAGAAGCTATCTTTGAGCTTATGTGAAAGATTTGGAAATATATCTACATTCACCAAACTCCAAGATTTTAACCTAGACCACAATAGTGATTTAGAGGAGTTGCCCATCAGTTTTTGCAATATTCCCTCCACTATGTCATGCTCTATTACCACCTATCATCTGCTTCAAAATTTACCATATGATTTCAAAAATATGCGCTAACAAAGAATGTCAAGGTTATTAGCATTAGCATACCTCGAACTGCTTCCTATGTCAATTGGAAAACTTGGACAGATGGAATATCTAGAGATTTTAGTATGAGAGGGCTTGAAAGAACTTTCAAAGGAAATAAGACAGCTCAAAAAATTGAGGGAGCTTGATATGAGAGAATGTTCTCATTTGACGACGTTACCTTCAACTATTTGTGAACTAAGTTCCCTAAAGCTTTTTAACCGTGACGAGATGATTGAGAAGCAGTGGTTGTGGCCTAAGAACATTTATATTCTTGAGATTACAGGTGAAATTGTGAAATCACACTTTAGTTTGGATTTGCTTGATGACTGACTTATTTTCTTATCTTTCATCTTGAAGGACAAGATCCGAGGTTCTTGACATTCTTGTGAAAGTTTCAATACATTTTCACGCTCGCTGGCAAAAATCAATATAAGTTCCTCTATATTTTTAGCCTATGATATGATCAATTTTTGTGGTAAGTTCAATGAACTAAACTTTTTGATCTGATTTATACATGAATAACAAAGACATTTCTTTGTTTTGTATAAAGCCAAGATGTGGGAGCATGCAAATATGTGGGAGTTGTCCATACTGCAATTAAATTTGGCTTAGGAGCTTAGAGTGTACTCATTTTCTGTAAATGTAGTACATAGATTAATCCAAATGTGCATAAGTTTACAATTTCCAGTCCTGTGTTGTAAATTGTAAGTATAAATTATAGAAATTCTCTTCTTTTATTTGGCTACTATAATGATCATGGGCTTGAGCTAGTGTATTGGCTTCATACCCCAAACATACAAACTTTCTGAAGATCGACGAATGATTTTCCAGACAAATTAACCATCCTTAGGTTTTGTGGACTAAATAGCCATCTAGACACTTAAATGTGCATAGAATTCTATTGTGGAGGAAGTGACACTGACCAACTGATATAAGAAACAGCTAAATTAAATTAAATTCCTTAGTTATTCCTAGAAGAAAATTCAAAATATTTTAGAAATTTAAGTGAAAATCTGCAAATCAAACTCTAATGGTTTAGATCAACCCAAATCACTCCATACTGTTTGGTAGCCTTGAGAGTTGTGTTGTGCATGTTTTGCACACATGCCCCACTGTAGGCAGGGACCCCCTTTTTTTGCTCCCGATAGGATGCTTTGCTCTTGTCTTGTTTTGCATGCCCCATTTTCCAAGCCCAAATTGGTCATGTGCCATCAAATGATCAAATTCCCCTTACCAAATTCACCTACTTAGAGTATTCAAATCTGTAGAGAAATAAAGTCACCTATCCCCTTTCTGCCTTTTGTCTTGTTCCTGCAGTTTGGAAACATTCGGGGACCCCCGTCGCTCCAGTTTCCACATTTTTCACTTTGGGGCCAACCTTTTTTGGATCTAGAATGTGTTTGATGTGCTTAAATGAACTGCCAAGGTTTCGTCAATATTTCGTTAAGTTTCAATGGTTTCAGAACTTTCCCTCTGAAATTCCCTTCCTCCTTGGCTATTTGGAAACTTCCGTGGACCCCGTCACTCCAGTTTCCACATTTTTGACTTTGGGGCCAACCTTTTTTGGATCTGGGATGTCTTTGATGTGCTTAAATGAACTGCCAAGGTTTCGTCAACATTCAGTTAAGTTTCGGTGGTTCCGGAGCTTCGTCCCCCTTTGGCTGTTTTGGAACATCCGTGGAGCCCCAGTGGCCCGGCCTCTGGAGTTCAGCCCCTCCGTGGCCGTTTTTGGGACTCCGTCCCTTCATGGCCATTTTGGAAATATTTGTGGACCCTCGTCGCTCCAATTTCCACAGTTTTGACTTTGGGGCCAACCTTTCTTGGATCTAGGATGTGTTTGATGTGCTTAAATGAACTACGAAGGTTTCATCAACATTCGGTTAAGTTTCGGTGGTTCCGGAGCTTCGTCCCCCTTTGGCTTTTTTGGAACATCCGTGGAGCCCCGGCGGCTTGGCCTCTAGAGCCCGGGCCCTCTGTAGCCATTTCCAAGATTCCGTCTCTCCATGGCTGTTTCCAGGACTCCATCCCTCTGCGGCCGTTTTGAACATCCGTCGACCCCTAGCGACACGACCTCCAGAGTCCGGCCCCTCCGTGGCCATTTCCAGGACTCCGTCTCTCCGTGGCCGTTTTGAGCTTCCAGTTTTTGTAAAATGAGTCCAATTTTAAGGAGTTTTTTTGGGCACTCTTCCTTCCGCTTTTCCCATGTGCTATAATTGAAAAATCTTAGTTTTGCTATGTTTTGTGAGGTCCGAGAACTTCCCTTTCGGTTTGTTGTCCCTTGTTCGATGCCCGCCCCCTTGGGCCTGCATTGATGTTTTCGATCCAAATGAGCCCCAAATATGAATATTATGATTTTTTGATGATGCATGGATGGATCTAATAAGGATTTTGCAAGATTTGACTAACGTTTTCCTTGATTTGTGTATGAAAGCACTTACGACACTTCATGTATGCAGGATTCAACGAGCCTGCTGCAGGGTCGTTAGGAGACCCATTGAGAAAGGTTAACAAGGAATACGCATAGCTCCTCTCACCATTCATTTCATGATCACCTCTCCCGCTAGCACCCACCAACAGGGTCGGCATTAGAAGAAGGCATGTGCCAAGGAAGTCAAAGACAAAAATGCTAGGGGGTGGCCTTGAAGAAAGCATAAGGGAATTGTCTGCTCGAATCAGGGGCAACCAATCAATTGATGCCAATTGTCGACAGGCTCGTCTGATCCAAGGAAGAACACTGCAAACACATCAAGTAAGAAGGCAGCTTTCAGGCAGCTTTAGCTACAGTAAAAGGGCAATCAGCCTAAGTTACCGGTTCAGGTTCAGGGACGGGTTCAGATACGAGAACCCGATACGTGGGTACGAGCAAAATTTTTTTAGGGGTTTGGGTACATATGGGTACGTGTGTATATATATATTAATAATTTAATATATTATAAATCTATATATATGTATTATATATACAAAAAAATAAGAGAAACGTAGAGAATTGTAAAACTAAATCATTTCATAGTATGATACTTGATCATTGATCAATGCCAAATGCCAAAGATAAATATTAAATGCCAATTGATAGTTGAAAAATGTTCAAATAAAATTATTGAATTACAAAATGTAGTTCATGAAACATTGAAAATTTGAAACATGATTCAATGTTCATTGTTCATGTGCTCATCAATCATCAAAAGGATTGTCAGAATCATCATGACTTGGATTTTGAGTGGTTTCAACTTCAAAATCATCATCATTTGAACCCAAAGCGGATCCAACACCATGTGATATGTCATCAATATCACCCACATCATCCATAGTGGCTCTAGCAAGATCCTGAATGGTTGCATCCAAGTCAGTAGACTCGGGTGCTACATCCCAAAGCCTCGCTGCCCCCTGCCTGTATTGAGGATCCTTACGTGACAGAAGACGCAAATTGGAATGAATATACACTAAGTCTTCAGCTCTTTTTGTAGCCAACCGGTTACGCTTCACTGAGTGGATAAAGGAGTATGTACTCCAATTCCGTTCAGCGGCAAAAAGAGCTTGCAACCTGGAGAGAAAACCAACAAAATTAAAAATAAAATAAAAAAATGCAAGATAAATTCAAGAATGTTAAGTGTTAAATTTTACAATACAAGTGGCAAAAAAAAAAAAAACTTACTTGTGAGAGGATCTTGATTGCAAGAGGTTGGAGGTACATATAATCTTGACCATGGAGGTACCACCATGTAAGACCATCCATTTTGTATTGGTCTCTAGCAACAGAAGCGGTATGATTTTTTGATTTTCTTGTGACAAACATTCCAAATTCTCTCATGACACTTGCATGCACTTCTGGATCACTGAACATTCTACTAAATGCCGTCTTATACCCATTAGCAACTTCAGCATCTCTATATGGCGGTATTCTCCCTGGGATAGAAAGTACTTCAGTGGTAT
This sequence comes from Sequoia sempervirens, assembly GCA_007258455.2. Classification (NCBI taxonomy): domain Eukaryota; kingdom Viridiplantae; phylum Streptophyta; class Pinopsida; order Cupressales; family Cupressaceae; genus Sequoia; species Sequoia sempervirens. The sequence goes on from VDFB02347106.1 coordinate 52,014, forward strand.
AGTACCTCGGAGATAGGGCATATGCAAGGAGGTGCAATGGAGTTGTCATCTTGTTCCAACGATGAAGAACAATTGCTTCCACCCTTTTGTACAAGGTGTCTTCAGGATCATTCTCTTTTTTTTGTATTTCTATTTTTATTTTTTCCAACATTGTGTCCATGCTATCATAGACATCCCCCAAGCATGGTTCATCTGTATCAGCAAACCGAAGCATAGACATGATAGGTTCGGTGAATTCCAATACATAATTCACACGATCCCACCAATCGTCATTCAAGATCAATGCCTTGACTTTTTGGGCCCTCTCTGAATTTGATTGCTTCCATATACCCCATTGGTTGCTAATAACCATTTGACTCAATGCATCTTTCACCTTCACAAGTCGTCTCAGAACAATTGTGTGAGATGCAAACCGGGTCTCGGCAACCTAAGAACATGTTAGTAGTAAGTTAATAACACATTTAAAATATGTAAATAATGCAAAAAATTATTTTATTCAATTATGTAAAACATGACATAAATGATAAATGAAACTAAATAAATTAAATTTTAAAATTTACCTTCAACAATTCCAATGTTGAAAAAGTTCTGAAAATTGCTTGTGACATATGGTGGTTTGTCACAAACATCTGGATCTCCTCAGACTCCTGGTATATTTCTTTCACCCACTCTATTTGGGTGCCAATTGCTTGCATCACCAAATTGAGGGAGTGTACAGTGCACGGTGTCCAAAAGACGTGCTCATATCTGGCCTCTACCAAAGCACCTGTAGCCCTGCAAACTTTTGCATTGTCCGTAATTACTTGGATAACATTTTCACCACCCACCATCTCTATGGAGTCAATGAGAATCCTGGAAATGAACACTGCATCTTTCACTTCCCCTTCACAGTCAACCGCCCTCAAAAACATTGCCCCTTTGGGGGACACTGCAATAACATTAATCAATGGACGGTTTTTGCAATCTTTCCATCCATCGGAAACAATAGATACACCTGTTTCAACCCAAGAATCTCTAATTGGTTTTAGTTGGGCCTCTACATATTTCTTCTCTTTTTGCAATAAGGTGGTACGCACCTTTTCATACCCAGGACTTGTGAAATCAGGAGGTGCACTATTTATTGCTGACACCATGTCCTTCCAATATGGTGATCTCACCAAGTTGAATGGAAGACCATTGGCATAGAGGCAACGTGCAATTTTTTCTTCAGCAATATCTCTTGCCTCCATTTTAAATGCTTTCTCTAATGGACCTCTCTTGCGGGTGGTGGTTTCTGGTTCTTCATCTTCTTCTTCCATAGAGGGTATAGACAAGAAGGGATGTCTAGAGGGCCTAACTATCTGATGAGTGGGTAATGTTTGTTTTTTCTTTCCGGAACTATAACTAGTTTGTTTTCCTCTTGCAACCGAATTGTCAGCATCTTCTTGTTCTTTTATAAATGTTGCTATTTGTACAGCAGAAAACCCCTTCTTATTTGGGCCCACACACATGTTAATCTCTTTACCACCAAGGCCCATAAAATGAAGTTTTACTCAAAAGTAGGAGCTATTATATTGTACATTGCAAAAATTACACTTCCAAACAAACCCCCCACCTCCAGGAATTTGTGAAATTCGTGTGGTATGTCTCCATAAAGGAGATCCTTTATCAATTTTAAACTTTTAGCTTCCATCCCCACCCACTGAACTTTGACTACTGGCCATTGTTGCAATCTATAAAAAAAATGAAAAAAAAATTATATTTGAAAAACTTCTTCACAAACTTGAAAAAATTCATCAAAAACTAAGAAACTTAAAAAAATTCATCAAAAGATTGAAGAATAGGGTTTAAATGCATACCTTGAACACTTAAATCTCCTTTGTAGAAGCTATTTGCCACTCCACAATCAATCTCCTTCAAATGCAATCACCTCCCTTCAAAATGCTAAGATGGACACAAAATATGGAGAGAGCAAAATGAGAGGTAAAAATGAATTTTTTTAGTGTTGAAAGGCCTCATATTGGGTCGTTTTAGGGTTTTGAAGCAAAATAGAAATTAAAAAATTGCTTTTTTTCACTTTTGGGCCCACTTTTTAAGTGTTGGGCCGTGGGTTCTCAGGGGTTCGCCCGGGTACTCAGCTGGTACCCCCGGGTCCGCGTACCCACGGGCATGGTACTCGCTGGGTACGCACAGGGTGCGTGCCTAGCCCTGTGGGTTCGCCAGGGCTGGGCACGCACCCTGTACATACCCAACGCGTACCCACAGGTGAACCTGTACCAAGTTCGCACTCGAACTGGGTTTGAGGCTTGTGGGTACGAATCCGGTAACTTAGCAATCAGCTAAAATGACGAAATTCTTACAGCACCTGGGCACTAATGACAAAACAGGGAAAAGACAATTATGTATTTTAAAATTGCTGAATATTATGGGGTAGGTGAAACCCTAATGTAATCAAATCTGGGTCATTCAATGTAATTCAATCCTAGCCATTCATTTGGGCTTTGGAAAACTATAAATAGGGGCTTGCCCCTAATTTGTAAGGGTTGGAGAGCTGTTGTAAAAAGCATTTTGCAGCAATAAAAGACAACATTGCATAATTTTATGGATGTTCTCTTTGATTTTGCTCATCTTGCATGCATGGTTCTACTTCCATGTTAATTTTAGTATTAGTTTCTTGAATGGCTGTTATGATGGTGTTGCTGTTATAGTATTTGATGAGCTTCCAGCCCATACTTTTAGCACTTGTTGATGACAAGCTGTTGTGCAAAGTTAGCTTGGACTTCTTTTTGTCATTGTTGTAACCTAATTCAATTGCATGTTCATGATGTGTATGTGTAATTTGAAAATCAGCAGACCTTAGAAGATTGCACTAGTTTTGCGTAACTATAGGTTTCTCTTGGTCAAGCAAAACTCAGTTTAGGAAGCCTGTCTACTTTAGTAGCCACCATTGTTACTGTTCATTCATAGCTTAGGATTAGAATAGCTTTCTTAACCCTTCTCTTTCTGCTGTTTCTTTTAATCCTTGGTTAGAGTAGGATCCAAAGTATCACCATGAAGCCAAATCAGATGAACTTGATGAGTTTCAGCTTGTTTTGAGTGGACAGCCATTGTTCATTCACTTCCAGCACTTTCAAACTGCATTTGCAAACCCAACTTCCCATGCTTTGTAACTCATCCGTAAGACTGCCTTGTGATTCCAGCAAATCACATCAAACAATTGAAATATTCAAGGTTACCCCAAGTTTCTAGGATGGGGACAGCAGGGGACGGCAGGACGAGTCCCCAAGTTTCTGATTTTTAAGGCCAAATTTAGGGACGACAGGGGACGACTATATAAGAATATAGGGAAATTTTAAATGTTCAATAGATAACATGGATGAGGCATGCATAATATACATTATAGAACATTCACATATAGCATTTGTGTTCAATTTGATATGGTTTATTGGGTATGCATTGATCTTAATGAATAAGTTAGAATTTATTCAATGGAAAGCTTGATTTTGAACTAAGAAAACAGATACTCTGATGATAATTTTTTTGTTTATTGATAACTAGAACAAGGGAGTGCAACCTTCTAAGAATGATAGTGAGTTGCATTAGGCAAATAATCTGCACAGTTACCATGTTATTGTTTTGCATGATCAGATGTCCCAAGGCCCACTATGTATCATCTTCACAATAGAATAAAACCTGTGAGACTTATTTATGAGGCACAATAGCATTGAGAACAAGCACTGAGTGTTGGGTTATTCATTGGAATTCATCTTGGCACCTCAGTACATAAACCAATATTGATTCTTGAATAATTGTATTAGTTACACTTATCCAAAGTTTCAAGACAACAAATAGTGGCACCAATTTATTTAATGGGTGGACATAATTAAGTTCACACTCCCTTGCTATGAAAATGTGTTTTATGTTTTGTTTTGACCATGCTTTGATGCGGGGCACGGTTGACCATCCTAGGGACGACCAGGGGACTTCTAGGATGGCTAACTGTCCCGAGGACAGCCAGGGGACTCCTAGAAGTCCTCTGGCCGTCCCCAAGTCCCCTAGTCGTCCCCTGGCCGTCCCTGTCCCCTGTCCCTTGGCCGTCCCCAAGTCCACTGGCCGTCCCTGGGACTGGTCAGTCGTCCCCTGCCGTCCCCTTGTCGTCCCCCCATTTCGGGGACATTTCCTAAAAAATTTGTAAAAAGGGGGACGGTCCTGTGTCATCCCTTTGTCGTCCCCTAGTACCCGGGATATCCCGAGAATTGGGACGGGGGATTTTGGGGGGGGGGGAGGGGACGAGGATGCGTCCCCGGGTATCCCTGAAAATATTCCAAGCACTGTCAATACCTGACATTAGAGACCTTGGGATAGTGTTCTGCAATTTGATTGTGGAAGATTGTTTTTCAAGAGAGGTAGTGCACCTACGCACTGCCTGTGTTGAAAAGTGCATAAAAAACACATCAACAAGTTGTAGTGTAATACCTTGTCGTGTTTTGTTTTATTTAAGGAAGCTTTGTTGCTCTTCTGCTTCTGGGTTTTTGGAGAGATGTCAATTATAAGCACAATAGATTCAAATCTAAGCTCATAATGTATGGATTTTTCTGAAATAATTGTTTTTTCCTTAGTCTTATAAAAATTATTTATTTATTAATTAGATTTTGTTGTTTTCTAAAATTATTTGTTTACATTTTCTTATATTTTACTAAGTGCAGCAAGGAAAATGTGATTATCTACCACTTGCTTTGAAGGTGATTAAAATCTCTTTGCATTGGGAACTACAATATGTTTGGGAAAGGGTAAAGAACAAGATCTCTAAAGGAGAATAGATATCAAATTATCACAGAAAAGGACTATTTAGATTGCTGCAGACTAGTATTGATTCCATAGATGAGTGTTTCTCAAACTTGGAGTTATTTCCAGAGGACACGAAAATTAGTGGTGATGCACTGTTGGTTATTTGGGTATTGCCTTTCCTTTTATATATTGGATCTTCTGTTACCATATGTTTCAACACTAAGCTGACTTGCTAGCACTTAACAGGGGAAGTACAACAATTCCATATGGAAATGCCTCAGAGCTATACTTTTCTTAGCATCATGTTGTTGAAGGAATATAAAATATAACAATTAATTTGTCAATGATGATCTGCAGAGTTTTTGGTGTGCCCTTCCATCATCTCTGCATTTTTGTGTGTTGATGATCTGTAGATCATCCTGGATATATTTCTTGCATTGTTTCAGTAATGTGAGATTTGGCACATCAAGCCAATGTAGTCAACAGCAAGAGGTTGATTATAACAAACAGGGAGTATAATTTGTTTGGTGAAGGGGAGTTGCTTAATGATAGTCCATTTGGTACTCAAATTCTCTGCATTTTCACTGGTGAGTTATTTACAACACATGGATTTTACCCAAATATATATTTTTGGGAAATACTAACCATTACTTTTAAAGTTCACCTTTAATGTCAAATTGTGGAGTAGAATCAAAATTCAAGCATGTTTTCCTGTATAATTTAAGGTTCATGTTATTGCTTTAACTTGTCTGTCATGCACGAAATTCATTTCTAATTGACATTGAGAAACTAATAATATGTCTTTGATATACTACTCACTTGTTCAGTGGGTGAACTCAACAATTTATATTTTTTTTGGATGCAACACTTCAACTATTTTCAATTCTGAGCTTTTTAATGGTGTTAACACTAAGCACTCTTTTGCCCTTTGATATTTCTAGTGCTCGATTCAACTTCAATATGATTAGAATTTAAGATATGTAGCTAGTAGCCATAATTAATGCAAAATGTTCAAATTGGATTTCCTTTGTAATTTATACATGCAGGCCATCTGAAGGAAAATCACTGGTATGATATGAATTTCCCTGGGGCAGAGGCTCTGTTGTTACTTGTTAATCCAATAGAATACTTTCTTCCCCCTTTCTTGAAATCCATCAAATCACGAAAATTTATGACATTCAATTGCGGTACAAGGAATGCAACAGCGAAATGTTTGGATGTCTTTTCTTGACTCACTCAACTCAAGAGTGTCCGCTTGGAGAGATTGATTGCACTCTTTGTTGAAAAACAAAGCAATACACTACAGAACTGAGAGAAGCTATATTTGAGCTTATGTGAAGGATTTGGAAATATGTCTACATTCATCAACACCAAGCTACAATATTTTAGCCTGGACCACTGCAGTGATTCGGAGGAGTTACCTCTTGGTATCTCCCATATGCCCTCCACTCACATGGTTTATTTTATGACTACCATCTGCTTCAGAATTTACCATATGATCTTGGAAATATGAGCTATCTATGAATGTTAAGGTTGCGGCATTACCAGGCCTGGAAGTGCTTTCGTCATCAATTAAAAAACTTGGGCAGTTGGAAGATATGTCATCCAAAGGAAATAGGACAACTCAAGAAATTTAGGGCCCGTTTGGTATCAGAGCTCGTATTCTCATTTGACGAGGTTAAGTATGACTCTTTGTGAACTAAGTTCCTGAATCTTGTTGCTGTGATGAGATGACTGGAAAACAGTGTTTGCGGGCCAAGAACATTTATATTTTATAGCTTAGAGTTAAAATTGTGGAAGCACACTTTATTTTGGGTTCGCTTGATGATTGACTTCATTTCTTATTTCTCACCGGGAAACACAATATACAAGGACCTTGACATCCTTGGGAAAATTTCAATACATTTTCATATTCATTGGGACAAATTAACACAACTTTTATATATTTTTTTGGGGGAAAATTAGGTGTTTTAATTTTGTAAATTTCTTAAGTATTATTTAACATTTTTTTTTGGTACTTATTTGACATTCTTTATAATGTATATCATTAAATAATCGTGTTTGATCAAAATAGGGTATGAGATTTTGAATCAATGTTATTGTCACATGTTGATGCCTTGAGAAATGAACTACTAGTTTTCAAAGGATACCTACCTATTGGTATACTATGAAACGTTTATTTTTAAGAATGTTATGATAGATTATATGACAAATTGAAGAGCCAAAAAAAAAAAAGGGGGAAATTATTTAGATGTGATGCCTATTCTAAGCTTTTTTGCAACCTTAGCTTCTTTACAAATGTTATCAATGTTTGAACATTTATGATTTTAGTTGTGGGTTGTTAGGTTTTCTTAGTTAATCTAATTTTGAGTGGAAGGCTATGCAAAAGATATTTTGCAAATTTAGTACATTTTTTTTATGACAAGCACATAAAAAAGAATAAAGGTAGGAAAAAATCTAGTAATAATTTTGAGATATAGAAGTTAAAAATGGAAGATTTAGTAATTGATTGAGATCTATGGGTTGTTGTTGATAAAAAAGTTCAAAGGCTTACAAATGCTACTTTGACTACTTAGTATGATATTATGGACCATAAAACCAAAGGTTCTAATCAAATTGTGTTTGATAGATTTTAATTTAATCAACGTGTTAGACTTCAAGCCAACTTATCAACATAAATATGCTTCTATGTTTCTAATTATAAGTCAGTTTTAATCAAATATATGGTCTAGCTAGATTCAATCTTGCTAAATTAGCTATGACCACATTTTTAATAATTAGAAGTATCCACTAAATACATGTGTAACATCATTTTGGGGTCAAATTACTATATATATATTCAAAAAAATTAATGTTTTCACAACTTCTACTCATATAAATAATATTTTTTAAATCAACCAATGATGAAGCAATCATGATCACTTGCAAGAAACAGAGAACTTCCACAAAGTTGAATTACACAAATAACAAGCCAATTAAGTATCATAGAATGATCAAAATGTGGAGCATACAAAAATACAATAAAGAGCTTACATATAAAGATAAGGATGAGAAGGTGAAATGATAGTATTGAAAGTTTGACTACCCTTCCAAGATGTGACACATGTGGACTCACTGAAAGGAAATATGCATCCACCCAAGATAATTTCTACATAACCCAAATAGAGAAATTTATGCAAACAAGTATCCATAATCCATATACAAAAGAATATACAACATACCATCAAAGATTGCACAAAATATACCTTGGGAAAATCCTCAAGAGGGAAAAACTCAACCTCCAAAAGCATCCATCACTCATGTATTATTCAACAATAAGCATTACAATACATCTTCAAAGTTCTCCATGAACACCTTTAAAACATCAAGCCCTCTACAAACACTCCATGTGAACAAGCATGTAACCACACATCCCATGCCATGCTTCAAACCTAACAAATGCTAACAAGAGATGTTCTCAACCCGTTAGCCAAAATAGTCAACTATCTAACCTTAGATAACTACCCATTTGTTTTCTTTTATAGAAACAAGCTCACACAAAACCACCAAGTGGTATTACATAAAACCATGTGACTAATACCATGAGCTTACAAAACCATTAACCCCTCATTTAATACTTGTATTAATTTTTCCCAATATTAAATATTATTTCCATGTGTAACCCCATATTAAATATTTAAACCGATGTTACATACAACACATAAAGTGGCCCCAAGAATGTTAGACCCACGTAATGCACACATCCCTAGATTCCCTAGGTGCACTACATAATAAATAAAATATTACATTATAAAACATTATGCAAGGTAGATAACACACCTTTCCTAACATTGTCTCACAACTTGTATACATTGCATAAGGGGTAAAAAATTAAACTCAAACATGAACAAGGGAACAACCCCTCTAGCCACATATGCCATTAAGGAATCAAAGTGCTCCATGTGCCCCATCAATATACTTGCAACAATAATCAAAGTGACCACCATCTCAAGCATGAATTCTCTCATCCTCCATCATGCCAACACACAAAGATAAGATTTTACCATCCAAAGATATGTCACACTAACTTGTCACAAAGAAGCATAAGTCTTGCCTCCAACTGATATCCCAATACACAAACACTCAATCCAAAGGTAACAAGTATGCATCAATAGTTGTCAAGATATAATCACCATAGCTAAAAAATAGCATCCACAACAAATGTTAACATATCCAACCATCCATACCTCAAAGGTATACAAATCATAACAAGTGAACCTCATGCCATCAACATATACAACCCATAACATGCAATCACAAGCTCCAAGTGCCAAACCTGTCATATAATGAACACACACATCTAGGAACCCCCACTACATAGGTAATGTCAAATTTGAAAATCGTCAAGGCATCCAAGATCCACCAATAGCATCATATAGAAGTGTAACCAACATCATGTAGTACCAAGGAACATCCACAAAGATATGCAAATCTTGTAAACCAATATGTTTTAATACATCTCTCACCACAAGTCTCCATAGCTCTCCCAAGTTCTTCACACCCAATAAAGGAAAAAAATAAAGGAACAACCATGCCATCACCAAAGAACAATGAACAACACATGACCACAAACATAGTGATCATCATAGCTCCACAAAGATCTCAAAACCAATGTCATGTGAATACAAACATCCAAGAAGTAGAACAAGACCAAAGAGAGAATGCGCAAATCAAAACCTATAGCATATCCTTCTACACGTACCTCTAAATGCTAACCTGTGATAAGTATGATATCCTCCATAAAACCCCAAAGAGAATAGCACTATCCACATATAACCATAACCAAGATGTATGCATCTCAAACCAAAGGAAGATCAAATCATAACCATTTCCAATGAAGGAAATAAGCCCAATAACATCTCCTAAAATCAACATCAATGAATAATCGCACAATGCATAAGGAGATAATCGTGCCAACATCCCTCAAATGAACCATCTAAAACTAACAAACCATAGCTCAAGATCCATATACATGAGAATATAAAGCATAAAACATAATGCATCTAAATGTAACAATGGGCAATACCTCTCAAATGATAAATTGTCGAGTAGACCAAGAGTTGGGTATGAGAATGCTCCTCCAAGATATACAAGTCAGCATGACTCATCCAAGAACAATATCCTTATAGGTCCATGTTAAATTCATGTCCAACCAAGTTGTAGGCTCCTCAGACTTCCAATTGAAACCTCATCAATCAAAAATCATCACAACACATGTCTCTAATCACAAGAGATCTCCTAGTCTCACCTATGTCTCCAAGTATTCATGAGTACCTATAACTAATCAATCCATGTCAAACTCCAAATGCAACAAAGCATCATCATGAAGCTCCCAAGAAAATGATCAACGTACCCAATACCAAGAGAACCAACCAAGATCGATGTCATATCCCAACTACAAAATCAAGAACACAATCATGACATCATGATCTCACATCTCCTCAAAAGAAGATTTGTGCTCCAATGAACATATCATGCACTTGTATCATACCAAAACTCTAAACCGGTAATCAAGAGTACATCATGACATAATACAAAACCATCCTCTAAAAACAAGGATCACATGTCAAAAGATAAATCACGACACTTCAACCAAAAACTAAAGAGTCCTCCATGGATAACCAAGATGTTAACATCTCATACCAGATTAAGATAACCATCTCCTATCAATGAAACCTAAGATTTCAAAGAACTCTCACTACATAGAAGAAAAAAAAATCCAAGAGTTCATCCATGACACCAACAAACACTGCAGAGGATCATCTACCATTAAATGGTGAATCCACATCATCGCCACAAGCTCCCACTAAATTGTGATACCAAGATCTCCATGGAAACATTGTAACCATCCTCTAAATGAAGATCCTCCATGGCCCCAATGCAATCAAAGAACCCAACACTGAGCTCCCAAAGGGAAGAGTACAAACCATGATCTCCAAACCAAGAAGATACAATGTTGTCAAACCATCACAATCATAAGCTCTCATTAAATCGTGCAACCAAGATATCCATGACATTGTGATAATAATCTCCTTAATGAAGATCAACCAAAACCATGATCCTCAAGCCAAAAAGATACATTGCCACAAACAAAATTAGGAATCAATCCAACACCACCAACAAAGCACCCCAATAAACAATTATGTCATGCCAAAGTCCCTAAATCACAAGGAACATCCATGACACCATAATCACCACCAAATATACAAAAAACACAATCCAACTGTTTCACACATGTCTGAATCACATAGTCAACTACATAGGTCCCACAATCTGACTACACTTGGTAATACAATATGTCCTCCTCAACATGATAACCAAACTAAAAAAGAAAGTGACTAAACCATGACACCAAACTGAATCTACATCTACACTGAGGCATCTATGGGCATAGACAACCCACATTGAAGTCATAAATACAATTTGTAAGTATAGACTACCTACAACATTGCACAACTTATAGATACAACAATGCAACATACAAATCCAACAATATACTAATAACTATGTCAAGTGAGAGTAATCAGAGATGTACATGTGAGTATACAATGACTCCAACATCAAATCACCAAGATTTGATTAGCCATAAGCTCACAAAATCACCATAATCAAAAGAACCCATTAACAACTCAAATGGAAATAACAGCAAATAAGGCATGCTAAAACATCTCCAAACTTGATCCATTATGTAGTGCTCTAAAAAAAATTTCCATCAAAGTTCTATAAGAAGTATGAAATCTAACTTCATATGTACAAGTTATGACCTCTCCAAGTCTAAAAGCACTACCGAATTTGACTCCATTTTCTGACGAACATTCGTCGGTCGTTTGACAAACATTTGTCAAAAAATCGACGAATTGACGAAAAAAAATTCGACGCTATTTTTTCATCGAAATGTCGATGACGAATTAAACGTTGAAATAATGGCACAGATTCAGTAGTCGTTGGCATCATAAAATGACTCAGATGTTCATCAGAATATCGACGAAAATTTTGTGTATCCACTAACGAATTACACCAGAATTTTGTCGCCATTTCAACGAAATGGGCAAGGAGTAGCATCGAAACAACACCAGAAGTTCATCACCATTTGAATGAAATGGGAAGGAGTAGCGTCGAAACAACACCAAAAGTTCATTGCCATTTCAACGAAATGGGAGATGAGTAGCATCGAAACAACACCAGAAGTTCATCTCCATTTCGACGAAATGGGCAAGGAGTAGCGTCAAAACAACACCAGAAGTTTGTCAAAATTGTGACAAAATGGGTAAGGAGTTACAATGAAGCCTTCGCCACTGCTATAGCAACTTCGTCCAACCTTTTCGATGATTCGTCGGTGGTTTTCATCGAAATTGTGACGAAACAATGTAATTTTTTTTCAAAAAAAATATTCATTGAAATGTAGCATCACGGAGTCTGATGACTAATCATACATACAGACTGCAAGATGCATAGAAAAAGCATTACAATTGATAACAACCCTACCTATCATCATAGTTCTGATGTCCCCCCCGAGAGAATCCTGCAAAGACAAGTTTGCAATACCAAGTCAAATAATATGAAAAAGACTTACTTCCATACAAATTAAATGATTATTATCACAATGGCAATTGTCTAATTACAATAACAATTCCATGAAAGGTTATCCATGTTTCATAAGAGATGACTGATCATACATACAAACTGCAAGATGCATAGAAAAAGCATTACACTTGAGAACAACCAAGGGCTAACAAGGGAAGGGGTTAAGAAAAGTTTGGATTGAAGAGAAAATGTGTAGGAAAATGTTGAGCAGTGTCAAGAGAATAGAGCTTGTAGAACATATTCTTGACCTAATCAAGCTCTTGAACAACTTAAATAAAATTAAAATACTAACACATACATAAGACATGTAATGAACTTCCAATTTCTGCTATCTTTTTCATTAATGTAGAGGTAGGTAAAGGAGAAATAATTATAATTGTAACACTATTCATAGTCCAGTAAATTATGTTCATAATTTGTGTTCAATGGACCTCAATTTTATCATTATATTTCCCATCTAATACCATATTTTAATCTAGGGTTCAACTATCTCAGATCTAAACAAACACTTTCAATTAACCATTTAATGTACTATAAAATAAGGTAAGACTTTTACTTGAGAAAGATTGGGTACACTTGTAGGATTAAAGTTTTCGCAATCATCAGGATTTATTGGCACACAAACACAACCTGCAACATATGAAGTAATGGATGACTACAAGTTAGTGAAATGGTCCTTAATATGTGAGTGGTTTGCAAATTGATTGGTAGAAAATAAGGTTACAAATAGATCTACATGAAAAATTATGAGGACAATCTACTGTAATCATCAAAATAGATGAAAAGTGCAAAGGAAAGAGCCGAGCTACATCTCTAGAGCCTAAAAAAAACACATGCAAGAAACATTAAAAAAAAAGAACAAACCATTTTTTTGATGAATACAAAATGGTGCCTTTAGCAAGTGATTCATATGCTTTCACACCTGACACAGGACATTAAGAAGATTTTAGTCTTCCTCCGTGAAATTAACTACTTACAGAAAAAATCCAGAAACCAATATTATATACTTCCATGTCTAGTCGAGGGTAGGTATAAGAGAAAAAAATTTCTTCAATACAATGCCGAAAAATATCAATGTGTGTGTAGGTTTGTATTACTCAAAATATCATTTCATTGCCTAAGGAAAAATACCAAAGTGATGTTTTAAATTTCAATCTTCACATAGGCTCCCTTATTGCTACACATGCATATACAAGCATTATTCGAGCTCTAAACTATTCAAATATTAAGGATTTAATTAGCTATAAGATGGAAATTTGTTGTTTAGACAATCCATCATCTTTAATAACATATCTTTATTCACTCCTAGCGCTTCAGATAAATTTGTGTAAATGAGATAGAAATGTGAATCTTTTATGAAAAAGAAAATTTTTAAAAGGAGGGGAGAGAGAGCAAAGGGTAGGGGGAAAGAGAATGCTTGGATGTATAGCAAATTATAACATTTTGATCATTATAACAATGAAACGAATCTTAAGTTTGAAGCATTAATATCGTTTACAACATTTATGATAAAAAATGAATGTAAGTAGAGAAACTTTTGAATACCTACAAACGCTACAAAATTTCATGGTTAAGTGGAAGCCTCCCATCAACAACAAGATCCAAATATCCATGTGTCTCTCTCAATCGAGCCTCTAAACCCTTCAGAGCTATCAATTTTTCCACTAACCTATTATGCACAAAAGTCAAATTTTAGAGTTATGTCACCACTAAAAACAGAAGAAACAGAGCTTTGAAACCAAATCCACACACAACACAATGTGGTATTCATACAAAGACATACAAACAAACTAAACTCAGAACATTGGAATGGAAACAACTTCAAATTATGATGCAGAGCATGGATTCAGGGTATAAAGAATCATTTTTCTACCACCATAGTGAAAAGTTAGCACTTTCTTTCATCTTTGCATATTGGTTTGATTATTCAAACGATACATTTCTTATATTGAAAAGTGCATTACCTTATTGAACTTCTCTTTGTTTTGATAATAGTTTAATATTCTCTACTTAACAGGGCCAACCACGTGACGGTGGAAGCTCATTTGGCCCCTCCCCCCCTCACATCACTCTCAATTACCCATACCCAATCATATAACATTTATCATTCATTCATCCATTAATAACATATAACATTCATTAATTAACATATTCACATTCATTCATTAACATATAATATTTATTCTTTTAGTTTTTACATATTATAAAAAATATGGTTGTCATGATATGATTACAATCACTTTTTTTTGTTTCTTTTTTTAAAACTACAAAAATCTTAAGTGGAGTATCATTTTCTAAATCAATATATATCCCCCCTTTAGTTGTTCTTCCCTCTGCTCATGATCTTAATGTACGCCTAGTCGTTTGCTCATGACGTGGACGCCGCTGCAAGGGGGGTCTGCTGCAATAAGAAAGAAATGTTAAACTAATATGTTTTATTATTATTGTTACAAGTATTTCATTAATTAAAAGAACATTAGAGTGGTTCTCTTTACCTAATGGGTCCACATCATGTTCCTGAACTTTTGTTATAGACTCATGCTCAACATGTTGAACACCCTCTAAATCCTGATCTCAGTTGAAACATGAAAGGTTACATTCATTAATACACCAATTGAAATTAAATATGTTTAAGAGAACATGAGAGTGGTTCTTTTTACGATGGGGCCACATCATGTTGTTGATCTTCTCTAGCCTGATCATGCTCAACATGTTGATAGCTCTACATGCTCTAAAGTTGAAACACGAAAGGTTACATTAATTAATACACCAATTGCAATTAAATATGTTTAAAAGAACTTTAGAGTGGTCCTCTTTACCTGATGGGGCCACATCATGTTCCTGATCTTCTCTATCCTGATCATGCTCAACATGTTGATCACACTCTACATGCTCTAAAGTACCAAGATGCACACCATGAACTTCATCTGCAGGTTGTGCTCCACCCTCACCAGGCTGCATTCCAATGTCATGTGCAATATTATCATTTCTCGAATATTTAAAAAAAATAGGCATGTACTTACTTTATGGTGGAAATTAATATTGAATAGATTGTACACGTATTCAATTTTAAATAAACTTTATTGAGTTTATTTACCTGCATGTCGGATGCAATGGAAGGTTGTGTTTTCCTAGTCAAGACTCTTAGGCGTTCACCCATGGCTCCATAGCCTTGTTGGAAGGTAATCTTCAGGTCATCTTCTATGGGAACTCTATTGAATTCAGAGCCCTACATTTTTGCATAAGATCATGAATTTTGCTTCTATGGTGTGATAAAACCAAAAAAAAATTCAATTTATTATTTAGATACTATATTTCATTTATTGATACTTACAATTCATGCGGCTAATTTCATATAACCACCAGAGCCAAGTTTGTGTTGCCTGTATTTTTCTAGTCTTGCCTTTGTTGCCTTTAATGTGTCGGGAAGCTTATGAAAAGTTTGAAATATGTTAGATTATGTAAAAAGAAAGAGTAATCAATATATAATTACATTGTTGATAGTATCACATACCTTCCTTGGCCCGGTGGTGTCTTTCCTTTTTCTTTTTAGCCTTCTCCTTTCCATCTGACACCAGGTCCTTCCACTCCCTCTCCAGAATCATGGGGGGGGCTCATACTTTTTGTTCTTCTCTAAATGTGACCTATATTGGTCCCTCACATACTTTAGATAGGTACCAGCTTTCTTAAGGACCTTGGTTCAGTTGAATGTTTTATCACCGAAGAGCACAACTAAATGATTAATGAGCTCATTTTTTAAATCTTGATTTTGGGCATTCCACTATGTATGTATGGTGGGCCTGAAGAACTCCAATGTAATATCACTTAGATGTTTATAAAAAACATCATTTCCTACAAAATGATCATGGAATCAATAGTCTAAAAAGAGCGATCAATAAGTAAATTTCAATTGGATTATACATAATAATAAATGAAACATTTTAAAGTACCTAGGACCTTCTCTATCTTTATGGGAATGAAATCCTCGGTCACCACAAATGTGACTAGAAATGTTCCCGTACTAGTAATACAGGAAGATCCAGGAAATTTTGTTAAAATATCACCAGTACTAGTGGCCTCTAAATCCCTAGGTACATGTCCTGACGCATGTTCTGGCATGTCTTCGCCACCAGAGGGTGCACTAATAGATGTCTGCATTGTATGTGTTGCCGACATTTCAGACAACAATATAGGCACAAATGATGGGGTCAAATGATGTGATGTATGCGCAGGAAGATCAGGATGGACACTTGTACCAACCCCTACTCCTCAGGTAGCACTTGCAGTACCCTGATCATGGCCAGGAGTGTCATGAGGACACAAAAAAACCTGTAAAAACAATGCATATTTTAGTTCATGACATAAAAGAGTACAAAATATAAAACCATGAATGAACTTATGTTATAATTAAAGACCTCATTACAGCTTACTTGCAAGTTTTGTGATCTCTCATTCAATATTTTAACCCTCTCTCTTATCTCATCTATTTGAGGCACTATGAATAACAACTTAAGGATTTCTTCAGTGCATTATTTTTGGGTCTTCCTTATTATATCAAGAGGGCTTGTTGAAGAAGCGATGTCATCATCACATATTATTGACTGCACCTCCCTATCGATGCTCTTGTCTACTGCTGGTGCCCTTCCCCGATCAATCGATTGCAACAAGAATATTAAAAATATTATCGAAATTAACCCAATAAACTTATCAAAACAACATAATAATAAAAAAAATTCTTATATCTAATTTGTACAATTACAATGAGGTAAATCTATCAGGTAGAAGTGTGTGAAGATAAATCATGATCTATGCTCTAGGACAGAGCATTCTCTGTATGATCAATGTCTCGTTGTGAGAAAAAATAAATATAAAAAAATATTACCAAAATGAAACCAATAGACTTACGAAAAAAAACATAAGAATAAAATTGTATATTGGAGTTATTAATTGGAGGTTGGATAAAATGGTACATAGTACTTACCACCCCCATAGTAACTGTGTTTGTAACTAAGCGATTCAAATTGTAATTGATTAGCAACTCTTCCCCTGTAGTTATTGATTTGATCACACATACGAATACACGGTTTTCTTTGCGCACCTCGAATATGCAATTGGGTTGCTTATTTGTTGACCTAGGACGTGTACTATTTATAAACCCTGCAATATTCCCTGATGCTTTTGGCCTTTCGCCAATGTACATAGCCACTCCTTTATTTTGATCCTTATCTTTTAGCTGTATATAATTTGCTAACATTGCATACCTATGCATACTTTGTGTATATCGAACCAGTTGCATCAAATCTTTGTAATTGTAACAGGGTCTGACATACTCCATCAATTCAGTAAGTTTGTCATAATAGACCTTTATGCTGTCCATGCAAAATAGGCCCAAACCATGTAATGACGATGGTGCTATGCAATATGTCCTCTCGTTGACACAAAAATCAATGTTTATTGGAGGAAGTTCCTTGGGTACCCATTGTTTCTGTAGATGTTTGTACCTCAAGGGAACTTCGACATTGCCTATGCTCTCATCATCATAAGAACATGACCCCCCTTCAGCAAGAAAAAATTGCATGCGTTTACATAATTTTCTTCTAATATTTTGAACTCTAGTTGATCTCCCTCTTTTAGACATATTGCATGTCTCGCTTTCCTCTTCTCTTCCTAAATTTCCCTCACTCGAGGAAGATAGATATGACAAATACCTATTTGGTGGTATCTGCACTCATAAGGATGTTGGATGAAGTTATTTCATGGTGATGTGATTCTAAGGTGACATTATGATTAGTCTATCATTTCATCACTAGAATTTCACAGGTTATAAGGTAATCAAGTCTTGATAGATTGCAAGTTATTGTTACTACTGTCCAAATGTGTCCATCACAAATCAAATCTACTTAACATTTTAACTCCCAAACTTTGTAACAAGTGTTAAATGTGACTATGGTCCACCAGTTACACAACCAAGGCCTCAAATTTATTCTCTAATTGTAATCAAAGGACTTTTTCTCTTCATTCAAGTAAATAAACTTGAAGGAAAACACCACCAAGTGGTTTATTGAACACCTACATGACTAAAAATAGTAGTAAATTTACATTTAATTTCCATATGTCTAAGAGTTTAATGGGGAGGGAGTGTGTACTAGGCCTGGTTAAGACATCATAAGTTTATGCTTTGGAAATAATTTTTTTTAAGTCATCTTAAATCTCCCTATGTCTAATTGCTAGGAGACTTTTGGTATGTTTTAAGGTAGGATGATTGATGAAAGAGCCCAAAGAGCCTTTCTCCATGGTATCCAAGTACACATAGCAGCGATCTTCTCTTATACGGTTGGACATGATTTAAAGAACTTAGCTAGTAATTATTCATTTAACCTAAGGTTTTCTCATAATGCCATCATTGGAAAAGTATGATCAAATTCTTCTATTATGAAGAATTGGTCTATGTGCCTCTAGTAATCACTATAAATGTTTGTAAGGATAAAATGACTAATTGCTTCAGGTAGGAGAGAACGAACTTTGAGTTCTTCAAAGATTATATTCATCTATTCATAATTTTTAAAGGTTGTGTGTGGAGGAGGTTATCATTACCAAGAAGGGAGGAGACCTTTCCTTGTATTTTTTTATAATTTTCATTATTCTTATTTATTTTACACTTACATTTATAAATACACATACATATGCATTACTGTTTTCATTTATTTCTCATGTAGTTTAATAATTTGATCGATTTAATATTATATGTGTTGAAGACTTTAGAATTTCAATTACATTAATTTATGGATATGCTGTATCTATAACACTACAAAACCATATGCTCTTTTCATTTACACTTGCATTTAGAAATACACATTTATATACATAGATATAGATTTCTTTAATGATATGTTGCATTTATTGTTCTAGGAGAGCATCCAGTAATTGCATTTACATTTACATTTAAAAATACATATACATACATACATACATATATATGTGTCTGTGTCTATGTGTGGATCATTTATATTCAGTGTTTAAAAACAACCCATTAGGTCTGCACATGGATAAAAATTCATAAAATAAAATCTCCCATATGTACATGTTTTGTTGAAACCTAGGCTTGAACCTCTCATTTCACATGCTTTTCTTCACAAAACTATTCAGGACAACAGCTATACTTTCTTTATTTCTCATCCTACGCCCTATTCATGCATCCTACAATTACAACATGGGGCCTCTTACACAAGCTACGGTAAGCACAAAAAGTGTAAGAGCCCCTTTTTATCATGTTTGGACTACAAAACCCTCAAAAATAGGGTAACTCAGATTATGATTTTTTGGTGAGCTATATGGACAAAATCATTAGCACCAACTCATTCTTCGAGTCTTTTGAAAGAGAAGCGAATCAAGTGGCAGTTAAGTACAAACTTTATAGTGTCAAGGTGAATGAGGTGATCAATTTTGATTGGCCAACTGATGAAAAATACCATAAATGGGTAAATATATATTTAACTGAGGAAGAGTGAAAAGGATTAGGATGCTGACGGTTGACAAATCAACTGTTGCAGTTACAACTGATCCATGAGGATCCAAGAATCTCAAAAATATCATAGTCTCAAAATCTCTCAAACTTGACATCATTGGATAGAGCTTGCTGACATGATCCTGACGCAACCTGAATTGCATCAAAAGGAGGTCATATGCCAGAGTTATGCTTGGTCAAACAGGTGAATCAAGCATTCAAAAAGGTGAAAATTTGATTGTCTCACATCCAAGCAAAAATGACACCAAGTCCTAGTGCTTGTCGTGCTAATTCCAGAACTATCCTCGGTTTCGAAAACGGAGTCTATATGAGAAATATACAGCTAGTCAAAGTTTTAGTCAAAATGATGATGTCAGCATGTGACATGGCAATTGACTAGATGGTGACGTGGAAATTTCATGTGATGTGGAAAAAAAATCTCACAAAATTCATGTTCCATGCTTTATTTTTGAAAATAAGGTGTGGAGGATTATTTTATCTCACAAAAATCCATCAGATTTTGTGGGATCCCAATCGGATTTGGTGGGATCCAAATCTCCTAAAAATCAATTAAATTAACTCATAAAAAATTAAAAAAACCTCCTAAAATAACACTAAATTGTTATTTTATTTTTTAACTCAACCCCATAAACTCAAATAGCCCATGAATATAATAAGACAAGGGATTAAAAAACAAATTCCAAATGTTTTATTAAGGGGTTGTTTAATGTTTTTATTTTTAAAATGGGGAAGTTATTGTTTTATATAAATAGGTTAGTGTCTTTTTTGTAAGGCTTATAATTATAAAAGCCAAAGGAGGGGGGTTAATTTGTTATTTTATTTATTATGGTGGTTTTTAACCTCATATGCAAAATTTATGTATAAAAGGAGGTGATGTGATAGAGTCTTTATGCATTTTGTGGAGAAATAATTCGGATGTGTTTTTTTTTAGAGAAACTTTTATACTCTTTGGAGGAATTTTTGGGAGAGAAATTACAAGGTGTTGATTACACCAAGAATTGTAAGATTGTAAAGAGAGAGATTGTGAGTGATTAAAGCTTGGATATTGTAAGAAGGCTATTGAAGCTTGGCAATATCAATAAAGTGGTCCAACGTTGAGAAGCGGACCCGGAGACGTAGCTCAAATTGAGTGAACTCCGTTATCAAGTTGTTTGTGTCTCTCTTCCATCTGTTTCTTGTTCTCTCATTTATTTTGGTGTTATGTTCTCTCATGAATGTTATTATAGATAATTGTTTTAAAGTGTTTGAAATCATTACTTAGTTTCATAATTTCAACGGTTAAGATACATGATCATGCATTACTGTTGGATCGGGAATTAGATCTGTAATTGGATTAAGTTTTGGGAAACTTTAACATCCTAGTTTACAGATCAACAACAGATTCCAGTTTTATTTTTTGGTGACAGTCTAGGCACGGAATTCTTGAAGTTTTTTGTTGTTGCATCAACTAGACAGCGGGCACAAGGAACAAGAAGATTCTCTAGGGAGATTGTTGTTGTAACAAATTTTTGGAATATCACAAGGTGGTCCAATTGCCTAGTGACATGTGTGCTTTCTGGACCAGTGCTTGTTTGCTCCTTTTTCTATAAGAAGTATTTCAAGGCTAGAAGTACATGTTAACAAGTTAGATAATCTTAGTTGAGTCTAGATGAAGTTGCAGAGAAAATTGTAAAGTCTGATGGTTTTTCGGGAAATTCAATTTAGGTTTTGAGTCATTCTGTAGTAGGTTTTGAATTCATGGGGACTTGATGTTTTATGACAGTACTAGCATTTCAATTGATATGATTAATTCGAACTCATGTCTCTCCATTGTACAAGCATATCTAAATTTTGAATAAAATGATCAAGGGTTGTTTCATTCATCTCACTTTTGTGGTGTGTATGATTCTTGTTTTAGGTTTAATTCAAGGAACTAATTAAAATGCTTGAATGGGATTGTAGGTGGATATGTTTTGTATAAGGATTTGATAAGTAGTATTGAGTTAGAATACATATTGATGAGATTGTAAAGCAATGCTATCAAGGATCTTATATGTTATATGTTAAATATGTCATAAACCCTTAGATGCTTATAAATTTGACTCCTCCAATGGATATATGGCACTGATCTAAGTTGTACTTATTCGTATGGTTTAGTATTTGTTTCCCTTTTCCTAGAACTTGCTACAAATTGCAAACCAATGACTATCTTATACTATGAAATTTTGTTGTAGTTATCTCATGCTCCAAATAGTTGATATTATTGATAAACAACCAATTCTATTTGATATTATCCTATTATGTTGAACTATTAAATGAGATTATATGTTGTTGTTAATGTTGTTTATGATGATGGTGCAGAGGTTGTAAATGCATTAAGGGATCACCCTCCCAGGTCTTGCAGAGCCCAAAGTGTAGGAGGTCTTTCAAATCCTCGTCAGTTGATCTAGGTCCTTCAAGTTGCCCTTTATTGGAATTGGCAATTCCATAGGTAGATTAGAAGATCAAACTACTTACAGTAAAAACAACCAACATCTTGCATATGTTTGTGGTGGAGGTATTAAAGAAGAATTGTATGCCTCTATTTCCATTCATTAGATCTACCTTAGCCTAGCATATACTTGGGCTAAGTCTACAATTGCTTCAGACTCATGTGATTAAGGCTATGTGTGATGAAATCCTAGACCTCAACCAAGATGTGGGTAGATTATGGGAGTTTTTCCAAGACCTGAGGTTGGTCGATAAAAATGTGAAAGACTAAGCTATTTTATTTTTTCTATCTTATCTTATACCATTTTACGAGAATGGGGGTGCCAATGTATGAGAAGATCTTTGGAAACTAGGCATGAAAATTCAAGGCTAAAGAGAATGGGGGTGCCAAACTTACAGTACTCATTGCCCCTTGGTCATCAATTTTCCTTCAGTGCCCTCAACCTCATCCTCGACATTAGTATTGACCTTGTTTTCACTCCTCCAAACTCTTCCTCGGCATTGATATTGACCTTGTTTTCACTCCTCCAAACTCTTTGTCGGCACTGGTATTGACCTTGTTTTAACTCCAAACTCTTCCTTGGCGCTGGTATTGACCTTATTTTCACTCCTTCAAACTCTTCCTCGACGTTGATATTGACCTTGTTTTCACTCCTTCAAACTCTTTGTCGGTGCTAGTATTGACCTTGTTTTAACTCCAAACTCTTCCTCGGCACTGGCATTGACCTTGTTTTGACTACTCCAAACTCTTCCTCGACGCTGGCATTGACTGTGTTTTCACCAATCCAAACTCTTCCTCGGTGCTGGCATTGACCTTGTTTTCACTACTCCAAACTCTTCCTCGGCACTGGTATTGACCTTTCACTTCTCCAATTTGATGAGCTACAACCTGGTGTCATTAGGTTTTATAGTATGTTGATTAAGTTGAAAATTTTGGCGCCATTTAGATAGGTTTTAATATTCTACAATATAGTTTAGTATATATTAGCTATATTTTACATAATAAATAATATAATTATTCAACTTATTATAATTATATATTATATTCTTTAACAAAATTATTAAATATGTATAAAATTATTATAATTAATAATTAATAATAAGTATATTTTTATATAATACAAAATATAATTAATATAATATATATTTAATATAATAGTAATATATATTAATATGAGGGAGAGAAACTAAATTTTGATTGGTTGTTTCATGTCAACAATCCAAAGATGGCATGTGTCCTTGGGGATTTATGCTCAAGGTAGCATGCCATTTGATTAAAGATATGATTTAATTCTCCTTTAAGACCTCTTCAATGTACCCATTGCACACTTAAGGAGACAAAGATAAATATAGGGAAGAAAATATATAGAGAGAGGGAGATAATGACAAACATACAAATATACAAATAGAAAGGGAGACAAAGAGATAGAGAGGGGTAGAGAGACAAAGAGATAAGGATGAATAGATAGAGATATAGGGAGGGTGATTGATATATCTCACCTATAAAACTCTCTATATCTCTATATCTCCCACTATCTATGTCACTCCCTTTTCCCCCCTCTATCTATTGAGATATCTCTCCCTCTCCCCCCATTCTCTCTCATTCACTCCATATCTCCCTCCATCTCTCCTACTCTATATCTCTATCTCTATTTCTCTTTTTATCTCCCTCTCACTCCTCTCTCTATCTCTTTATATCTATATCCATTTCTCTCCCTCCCCCTCTCTATCTCTCACCATATATCCCTCCCTCTCCCCCCTATCCATCGACTCTCTATCTCCACCTCTCTTCCTTTCTCTTCCCATATATCTCCATCTCTTTTTTTCTTCCCATATATCTCTATCTCTCTCTCTTTCTCTCCCCATCTATCTCTATCTCCCCATATATTAACTAAGAAGCCATGTAAGCATACAATAGTATATGTTGGTAAAACTATAAAAATGTTTTATTAAACTATAAGTAACATGTATCTTTCTAATGTCAAGCCGTCTTATAAAAATAGTGTTTTATTAAACTATAAGTAGATTATTGTCACCACTCTTCATTCAACATGAAATGCCAAATGTAGCAATTGTTTTGTTCCTTTTTTCAAGTTTCATTAACCAAGCTATTTACTGGGTTGAATAACGTTGTGTTATGACCCTTCATCTTTTTATAATAATTAGACAATATTAGCGAGATTAGGAAGGGGAGAAAACTAAACCCTTTCAAAATAGGGGTAGTTGTGGGTTTGTTGGTTTCTTTTGTATCTTGAGGATTTCCTCGGAATAAAATGATCACTCCTAGATCATTTTTCTAGTTGTGTCCACAGCTTATGTAGGTAGCTTTCATTTTAGTAATTGACTACATAATGGTTTACATGTGTTGAAAGAATTGTTTCCATTCTTTGTAGTTTTTACAGTGGAATACAAATCATATTTAATTTCATGCCAATATACTTCTTTCTTAAAGATATTTGTTTGAAATAAGTGCTTCATAACCCATCTAATCAAATCATAATTAACCTATCAAAAAGGCAATAGGAATTTTCTAAAGAAAAGAACACTTGACCCAATCATAAGTGTATGGCCTTCAAAGAAAGGAGCGATCCACCTTAGCAATAAAAACAACCTAATTTAGACCTGGGTATGTGCAGGATCATGATGGGCCAAAAAGTGGCAACATGAAAAAAGTAGCATTTTGAACTTGCCAAAAAAACATGAAAATCCCGAGTTGACTTTTTTTTTGGGTTGGGTGTCAGTACATTTCTCCATAGCAATGCCCAAGCCAAAGTACTACAAATCAAATATCTGATTTGTTTTGGATATCCAATTCATGTCTAATATATAATTTGAAAAACATTTTAAAATGTAGTTATTTGGTGCTATAAATTGGATATCCGATTTTTGCACACATATACCCAAAAGTAATTAGGAGGTGGAGGGTGGGAAAGAGAGAGAGAGGGATAGAGAGGGAAAGGGAGAGAGAGGAAGTGTAAAAGAGGAGGGGAGGGAGAATAGGAGGGGGGGAAGGGAGAGAGAGAGAGAGAGAGAGAGAGAGGGGGAAAGGGAGAGGGAAAATGAGAGAGAGAGAGGGAGAAAGTGAGAGAGAGATATATAGAGAAATAATTAGGAGGGTGAAGGGAGAGGGAAAGAGGGGAAGAAGGGGAGAGGTAGAGAGAGAGAGAGAATTTTGAGGGGGGAGGGAGAGGGGAAGAGCATTGAGGGTAGATGATAGAAGGTTTAAGGGTTTAGGGTTTAAGGGTTTATGGTTGAGGGGGTAGGAGGGAGAGACTTGAGAGAGAGAGAGGGAGGGAAGTGGGGGAGAGATAAAAGGAAAAGGGAGGGGTTAAGGGTAGAGGGTAGATGGTTTAAGGGTTAAAAGGGGAGAGAGATAGAGGAGTAGTGAGGTGAGAGAAGACCCTAAGAGAGGAGGATAGGGGTAGGATATTTAGGAATTACTTAAGAGAGGGGGAGGAGGAGTGGGAGAGAGATAGAGGGAGGGAGGGTTAAGGGTAGAGGGTATATGGTTTAAGGGTGGAGGGGAGAGAGATAGAGGGAGTGATTGAGTGAGAGAAAGACCTAAGAGAGTGAGAAGGGGTAGGAGGGAGATACTTGAGATTGAGTGAGTGAGTGAGAGAGAGAGAGACCTTAGAGAGGGAGTGGTGGTAGGAGGGAGAGACTTGAGAGAGAGAGAGATAAAGGAAGGGATGGTTAATGGTATAGGGTAGAGGGTTTAAGGGTTTAGGGTTAGGGAGAGAGAGATAGAGGGAGTGAGTGAGTGAGTGAGAGACCTAAGAGGGGGAGAGGGGGTAGGATGAAGATACTTGAGAGAGAGAGAG
>VDFB02347107.1:0-14817 GCA_007258455.2 Sequoia sempervirens
AAGTTAAGTTGGTCCCTAGCGCACTTTTCTATGAACTCTTGGAAACCACTGAGTGGTTCCCAGTTGTCACCTTCATCGGGTTTGTCATCTGACTCTACCAACATTTCTGTACTCGGAGGTATTTGAGTAAAATCGATTGACGCACAACAATAAGAGTACCGGCGGCACATTCTTCACGAGGCTCCATTCGTTTTGGCGGGCTAAGGGAAATAATTTCCCAGTTTTGTCTCAACAAATAGCACTTCGCTGAGATTATTGTATTCCGTAATCATATATTTCATATGGGGTTCGTGGTCAATACGGATTTGATTTGGCAGCCCCTTCCATGGCAGCCACATGTGAGAAAGGTCTATGGCGGTATATCCATTTAGTGCCTTGGTGAATTCCCTCCCCAAGATGATCCCATATGCATCAAGAATGTCTACCACTTGAATATCAATGACTTGTTGTATCCTTGGATCGGCTGACAATTTGCATCGGGGATCGCATTCATTTCTCCCACAATGTTGATCTTTGTTTTGTCAGGTAGGTCACTTTCCTCCTAGAGAGCATTAGGAAGTAATTCAAGAGCCTTACATCTTTGCCAAAAGGCATAACATTGGCAGACGCTCCTGAATCAAGTAGGCAGCTATGCAAGTTCTTCCCAAATATCCTAATGGTAGTAAGGAAAGGGGGAGTTTCCAACCTTCCTTGGAAGATGCCCGTAGGCATATCCATGTGAGCTACCTGACCCCCATTCTTATCACCAACTTTATCTCAGGTCTGCCTAGATGGCTGATCTTTAGAACGCTGCCTAATGTTTCAATCTAGTTCCTTTTCCATTTGCCTACCTGCAGATTGATTTATGGGAGCATCTTTCCTTTTCCTGGTATTATCTTGTATCATCGATTTTTGTCTAGGCTCTTCAAAGGTAACTCCCTTAGCTGACGTTTCTCGCATTGTGCTGGAGGATGGGGTCCCATTAAGGACCCTAAAGAAGGCGTGCCTTATGGCGGGGACTCTAAGTAGTTCAAAGGAAGACAAACTAATTTTTACCCTTTTGAACTCTTCTGCCACGTATTCACCCATTTGCTCAATTTCCAAATTAAAGGCTTGACCTATTGCAGAGCTAGGAGGTTGGACCTTTCTTTGACTAGACTGATTTTGGGGTTGGCCTTGAGGCTAATTTTGTGCCTAATTTAGAAGCTCACCCTTGTCGAGATATTGGGTGGGTATATGGGGAAGCCCAGGATTATTACTGGCATTGGGGTCAAGCAGGGTAGCAAAATTGTTCAGTGGAGTAGAGGTTGTAAAAGGTCCACCTGCCTGCCTATTTCTGAGGAAGTAGGGAGTTGACCTTTGATGGAACATATGGACCTCATCTACATATGGTTCTTCTCCGTCTAACAGACCATTGTCTATAAAATTGAAAAGTTGAGCCAAAGTTTGTTTGTTACTTACCTCTTGCACTTCTTCACTCCTAACGGGAGGAGGCTTGACTTTGGGCTTGTTACAGTCGCCCCGCAGAAATGGCGCTTGGTTGACCATGAGACAAGAGGAATCATACGACTCAGATGGGACAATGTCCCTACAGCCAGCACTATCTAATCCTCTCTTAATTCTCCCATTTGATTAAACCAATCAAATAAAATGTCGCATCTCCTAATTCACTCCAATTAATTAATTCTAGATTAATTAATCCTAAATTAGCTTTCTAATCATCATTATCAAATCCTCCAGCTTTTAACTCCTCAAGAGTTAAATCAACTCATGGTCAACTAACCAGATTGCACATGAAAATAATTTTAATTAATTATTTAATTCATCTATTTTCCCTCACCAAGGCATATTCCAAGGAATATTCCTCTCAACAACCTCTCATTCAATTTCCCTCCAAAGGTTTTTAAAAACCTATCACATCCTCTTACAAATGCAATAAATTTTCTTACAACCTTTCAAATCCTCTTATATCCTCTCACATCTCATTCATTTCCTCTTACACCAATTTCAAATTCTCAACCAACAACATTTACTTCTCTTTCATCCTCTTCCACTCACACATTTCCCAAAATGTACTCCAACTTCCTCCAATAGAATTGACAGTCGGCACATTCTCATTGGCTCTCAATTTATCCTACATTCACCAACTTCCTCCATTCTTCAACGTTGTGCTTCTATAAATAGAGGCATCATTTTCATAATATGGACCCACAACTTAGAGCAATATCATTATAGGCATTTCACTCCATAGTTTTTCATCATTTTCAAGCCATTTAGCTAGATTATAGTCAATTTTACATTTAGATCATCTACACTTCATCAAGCTTATCAAAGGGAATGGGAAAGGGCTTCTTTCTACATCAAAGGAGCACCACTCCCCCTATGGGATGGAGGTTTAACTAGTTCAATTTGGTTTACATGTTATCTTTCATTAGTTTCTTGTTATTTTCATGTTTTCTATTAAATTTGGCTAAAGAATTTCATAGGGAACACTAGATTAGCTTTCTAACACGTTTGACACTTGATTGTTGGTCTCTTGTTAGTTTGTATAGGTTTGGTGTTCACATAATTATTTGAAAAATTAAAAATTATATGTATATCCATTAATCTAATACCGTCACACCATCGCTTTTGGATATACCACAAAAATCACAATACACTATGATTAGTATAATTGTTTTGCGATAATATTATTATTAATATTATTATTTTTTAACTTCAAATTATATCAAGGATACTAATTTGTTATAATATTCTTCTATTATCAATGTTCACAAATAACATTATTATAGTGACCTTAATATTGTTAATGTGATTAAAAGTATAACCATATTATTAGCACCAATAATCATCCCCTATTATTAATAACCATGAGACTAATTATAACCAGGATATCATCAATGTTGAATTCCCCATATCTAATTACCTTATCATTATTCTTATATTTATATTTATAATTATTGATTTATATATATTTACTTATTTATATCAAATACTACTAATGATTCCACCACATTTAACATTATCCAATTAACATATCTATGTGTACAAACATTAACTATGTCTTTATATTAGTGTTATGTGTATGTTAATATTAACACTGGATTTAATAACATTATTATTAATAACATAACCACGACAATCCCCTTTTTACTTGGGCATTAATATCCGTACACCGAAATTGATTTAAACTCCATTTTAAAGTTCAGCTTGCATGGTGAATAGAAATTTGGGTGAGTGTTATCAAAGCAAAAGAACAGTTAAAATATTCAACCCTGATCGCTATGATGAGGAGAGTTAGTGCAGCAAAAGAAGACACATTCAAGCATGGCGGTTGCAATTAGGCAAATTGCCTAACTCAATTCTAACTAGGAACTGACCTTGAATTAGAGCTATCAAAATTCTTCTTCTACCAAATCATAGTTCTATATGACATGAGGGGATCTTCAACTATGACTGATTTATGCTTGGAAATAATCTTTTGAAAGCCATTTTGAAACCCGTTCTAAATTCATAAAAGGGAAGTAATTCGCAGAAGAAGATAATCTGAGAAAATTTGTTAAAAAAAACACATTTAGCAAGGTCGATGTTGACAAAACCCCAAACTCCACAGATCTTTTTGAAGCCACCTCGGAGTCCACAAGAACCTAAAGATCCCGCACAGAGTTTACATGTGCATTACAATTAATATATTGTTTCTTTTGTTAACCCTATGAATCTTGAAGAAAACCAATATGAAGCGTTGCTTAAAGTATGCAAGGAAAGGAGTCATCACCAAGAGAAAAATCTTGAGAAAAATTGAGTGCAAATCCCTAACATCTTATCTAGTCACATCCTTTAGCAACTATGAATTTTGATACTTTAGGAAGGTAGGAGGATATTTATGGCGCTACCCACGCAATTTAGTGAGTAGATGATGCCAAGGCATGGGGGTAAACCACCAACAGATATGTGTAGATAGGGAGTTAATGTTGGAACACCACTCAAGTGAAGATTGTTGACTTGTGGGAATACCACGCCATTGAAGTACAGTGTAGGTATCACAGCGTCCAATATTTATTCACCAATATTTTTTACAGCTAGCAATATTTCACCAAGTTACAGATTTATGGAAGAAGTATTCAAAATGGAATGGGTGACTCCTACCACTGGTTGGTGGGCTATGGTAAGAGAGTGACCTAAAAAGGAAGATGTCTAGGGTACTCAACCTATTCTTTCCAAAACTCCACGCCTTACATTTATACGTGTATCTAAATCTAATCAGATTCTATAAGGGTCTTCCAAGGAAAAAATCCATGGCATGTACTCTTCCAACTATATCTCAGGTAAACAATATGACAAAATATCAATGTTGAGGCACCCGGGTAGGTAGGGGTGAGAGACCACTGAGTGAATTCTACATCAGATGGAAAATACAGTATTGTTGTATAAATTGTTTCCCTTTGGCCTATGTAACATGATGGAGACGTTGTAGACAAAGTCTTGAATGATAAAGTGACTATTGTAATTCTTTTAATGCTACTATCACATCCACCTAAACCATAACTCTACCAAACAATTTACTACAGTATTGACGAGAGTTGGGGTCACCAGAAGATGCAACCTAACCTGATGGTTTCGATTCACTCACCATATATTATCATTGTCATTTACTCCATTTTATTTTTGTTTAAAAATGAGATATCAGTTTGTGCACATAGTTTGAATATGGTTTCATCCCTTTTGTTCTAATTCCATTTTATTGTGCCTACTTCTAAGAAAATGGCAACCTGATGTGGTAAACAAAAGAGGGCAGAGAGGGTTTTCATTTGCAAGAAATATGGCATGAGAGATCATCCAAGCTACAGGGCCGCGCCCCCCTTCTCTCCTTAGTTTTCTAAACTTTTGCATTCACATTATATTGACACCAATCGAATCTCGCCCATCAAGCTAATATGGATGCATATATCGGTTATATTTTAGAATATGACTTAGGAACTTTGTGCAAATTTTTGCAAGCTTCATAGCATATCTCACTTGTTTCGAGTGACTGATTTTTCTGCTAACCCAAGTGCATTTTATATGGATTGTGTTCTAGTATGAGATGATTATTGGAAAAATTATATCATAATTTCCAAGACACTTTGGTAAGACAAACAAAGTTTATATTTATCCCCCTGTGCTACATATCATTTACTTAAACATTTTGGTAAAAATGGATCCTGCTATGCAAGAATAATATGGATGAATTTATCTAATATCCTTCACATGTTATGGCACCAAAAAGTTTGTCAAGCAAGATTTAATAATTAAAGGTGAAATTTTATTCAGATATTCATATTTTGTCTAGATATTGCTTACTATTGTGGCACTGGGACCTTATTGAACATGAAATTTGGATAAGTCTTCTCTAAAACATCAGTCATTTATAGTTTCCAGCACGAAAGTGCAGTTTGAAGGAGATTGAATAGTCACAGGAAAAATTCTCCCTCTTTTTTTTTTTTTTTTTAGATATTAGAAACTATTTTCAACAAGATATAACATACTAGAATTTGCATGTTTTGAATATATTGCTTCTTTTAAATTCTTAATTTTATTACAGGGAGTAGAGGGCACTTTATTTTATGTTATTTTTATTTTATTTTATCTGTGTTAAGCAACTGAGCAATAATCTTTCATTCATTACTAGATTTTAATGTATACAATCTCTTTCCCCTTGCTACTCTAGTTGATCATACTATTTGTTTTCATATATTCAAGAAAATTGTTACAAATCTTTGATAAGCATCCAGGGGAATCTTGGTTACAACATCTTTCTAAAGAAATGAAAATATTATTTTGAATGATTATCTAACCAATGACAAGAGACTACTCTAAGACATCCACCTTTTTCCTTAGGGTTGAACATAATTCATTATACTCATGGCTTCAAAACACAAAACACCTTCCCTTAAAATATGAATCCAAAACTTATCATTTTCCTGACGATCAAATACCAAATCCTTTCTTTCTATAAACAAGAGTTTTCAAGTGGAGGCATTAAGTGATAAACTTCAACATTTTTAGATCAAAATTTCATAAGAATACATGCTAAATGAACAAGGCTTGCTCTTTTTCCATTTTCTTTCATGTTACAACAAAACCATAACTCTCCACTTTACATCTA
The DNA here is from genome assembly GCA_007258455.2 of Sequoia sempervirens. NCBI lineage: Eukaryota > Viridiplantae > Streptophyta > Pinopsida > Cupressales > Cupressaceae > Sequoia > Sequoia sempervirens. The sequence goes on from VDFB02347107.1 coordinate 6,125, forward strand.
ATTGTAAGTACATTGATTGATACACAGCTAAAAGGGTCTTGCTTTCCACCCTACCGTAATGGCATCATGGAGCCTCATGGGCTCTAGCCATACCCCCGAGTAAGGAATTTTTTCTAGCCCATTATGATACATGGATTCTTTTCTTTTTTTTTACAAAGGGATAAGCTAACATAGCACAAATTTCATGCATCTAGGTTATCTACTTTATATTTGCAACCATGATCCATCCACTATGACACCTTACAACAAACAAGGGTAATTGGAACAAGAACTTATATTTTTCTTTTAGATGAAGAGACTGAAATCTTGTATCCATCTTTCCTCTCCAACCAAGCCATCTTCATTACTATCTTCCAAAGAGATGGACACCTCTCCTTTCCTCATTCTTTCTACCATATTCACTCAAGTTCTCTAGAGGAGAAGTGGGTAACACCCACTCATTCTTCCTCCCCAAAATATATAGAAGCTTCAAGTTCAAACCCTACCCTCTCTCCAAACTCGCCACCCCCCATTAAGAGAACTTTTCAAGGGTCAAATCATGTCCATGGTGTCCTATTTCATGCCCACTTGACCCCTACCACTATGGTATAGACCCTAGGGGTTTTATTTTTGCATCCCCAACCAAGGAAATTTCCCAACAACCCTATTTAAAGACCAACTTAGGGTTCCATCCGAGTTTCACACTTAGATAAGGGTTCCTAGCCCCTAGCCCCTCTTACACCCACACTACACATAATCAATTATCCCTTTAATCTCAACCTTCACCACCGTAATTTACTAGCATATTAACTTTATTCATTTTTAAGCCCCAAAAGGTTCAAACTCATATCCACAATAAGATGTCTTTTGATTTTCTCTCAAAAGTTTTCCCTTCTTGTATTGGCACCCTTATTTTCCTTCACATTTCCAATGCAATAATAAGAAACAATCATGTACAACATTAATTTGCAAGCTTAATTTCCCAAGATTTAATTATGCAACAATCCCATTTAAATCTTTAATTCGTATTCCATCATTTATTAGTGCCTAACATCTTCATAGCAGTGGCAATTAAACAAAATGCCAAAATGAAATGCAAGAATATTATTACACAATCACACTATTTATCATATGTAATACATTTTACCATCTATTTAGGGAAAACATGAAACAAATTAGGGTTGTACTAATCAAATGTGAAGCGAGGTATTACAAAAAATTTATGAAGATGTTCTTGAATTCGGTAATGTGGAAAGATTGTGTTTGTGTAAGTATTAAGATGTGAGGATAGAAAAATATTTGAGAAAATAAGTGTTTGGTAGTCTTAAATATTATAAAATCAAAAGTAATATGTGTAGGGGTGTTTTGTTCACCAAACAAAAGAAAAAAATTTGATTTACCCCTAAGTATTTTACCTAAAAATAATTTCACTTTCTCTTATTATAAGTTTACTTGAGAAATAAACTACATTTATAATAGAATATAGAAACAAAAATATTGAAGTGTTATTTATAATAAATACAATGGTTGGGAATTAAAAATTAGAAATAAAACTGGAATTACTTAAAAAATATGGAAAATAGCACTAGAAATGGATTCAAGAGGTCAAAAATTAGTGTTTGGAAAAAATTGCCAAGATTGAGCACTTCTCAAATCAAACATTGTTGGCTAACAGTGAAGGGTGCTCTTTCCTAATTTAGCAACACTACTACTTGCTACAAACACTAGTAGCTATAAGGGACACATGTTTTATTACCCTATATCATTATGTTGAAAGAATGAAGAATGAACCCTTTGATGTGTTGTCATTGATGCCAACAATGTTTGTTGACAGTTTGTCTGATCTAATAAACAGTTTTTGTGTCACTTTGATTTGTAATTTTTTCTAGATTCACTCATATTACAAGATTGGCTTATGTGGTTACTAGACAAGAACCCATTGATATTCAAATTGGTTCTTTTCGACATACCCAGAAAGTCACTTATTTCAATTTGTCGAATACTTGTTATAGGTGTCAGTCCGCAGACCAAAAGATTAAGGATCTCCCTCTTGCAGTTCCTCATACTCCTTCACCACCATGGGACGCTGAAAAGCCCCGCCAGGCAAAAAGTGTTGTCGCCAAACCAAAGGAAAAATGGACAACGATTACCAACCAAAAAAACAAGTTCAATGGCTTCAGGACAGTTTCAAAAACCCCCAAGCCGACAAAAGAAATTTCAAACCCTTCTACGAAGGGGAAGGAAGCCCAAATGGGCTCTACCAGTACTACAATGTGGCCAAGGCCTCTGGCTACGCCTCAGCCTACCTCAATTATAATAGCACAGCCGACTGAGACTCCTCCCATGTCGGGTGTTCATAAGAGGTCTCGGAGTCCTTCTAGATCTCTGGAAGAAGGAGAATATGTTCAGGAGAAACAAAGACATTCATCCCCACCTTTTCAAATTGATTCAGTTCCACCAGAATTTTTATAGAATCACTTCTCCATGTTGGATGAGGAGTTGGACTCCGATGAAATGGAGTATCATTCATGAATTTCCTCTCATGGATTGTTCATGAAGAGCACAAAATATTTACTGAGAGGGGGGGTGAATCAATAAATCAAAATAATCTCTTATTTTTCAACTTTTCAACAAACTTAAACTTTTACCAACATCAACTTCTGATATGAATCAATGAAATCGAGTTGACACCACTTTATTGAATTGATTAAATGGTTTACAAATGGAAGTAGGCACCAACCTACTTGATTTACAAAGGAGATTATTTTGTAGGCTACAACCTACAAGGAACACTCAAACCTTTACAATTTTAGTAGGCACCAACCTACAAGGAGAATTAACCCCTAATGCAAGGCACCACACCTTGACTTGATGGATGAAGTAACTGTCTTCAATCAAATATGCACTCTCCCAATCCTCCAATCTGCCTTTGTGATGAAAAATCTCTCACTCAATCCACACAAGAAGATGGGTTTCTAATATAGACTATTTGAACTTCACAACCACAATCTCAAAGCAAAGATGGATTGCAAATATATACTTAATCCTAAGATTGTGTCTCTTGATGAAAAAACATGACTTTTCCTTTTCACTCATGCCTCTTCATTAATCTGATTTTCTACCTTAATGAACTTTTATTTTGTTTTGACTCTCTTAATGAACAAGAGGAGAATACGCCCTTAATGATTATTTTGACATTGTTACTACCTTAATGAACAAGAAGAATTACATATTTATGTAGAGTTACATCTCCCTTATGAAGAAAGACGTGAGTCTATTTGTAAGAGGCATACCTAGCTTTTGGATATTACATCCCTTTTAAGCGACTTTCTATTTTAATTTTTGTTTTATCAAAAACACATTCAAAGGAACGCGACCTTTCCAACCATCGCAGCCTTTTAAGAGATAAAACACGTCTTCTCAACAATCGTGTCTTCTCATAGTATTCGCATATCTGGTTTATCAATTGTTAATAAGTGACTAAACATATTTGTCAAATGTAGAGTGTCAACCTTCATATTTCAATCTGTAGAATCAATCTCTCAAAATTTGATCCTATAAAAACTTTGAGCTTCATACATGTCGATCTATAGAATCAATCTCTCATATTTTGATTCTATAAAAACTTCAAGCTTCATACATGCTTCATACATTTCACGTAGATTGAATGACACTTCGATCTTCACAACTTGAATTTCTCTTGTAGACAATTCGATCTTCACAACTTTGAAACTTATGTCCTATAAGATGTTGATCTTCACAACTCGAATTTATCTTGTAGAACTTCGATCTTCACAAATTGAGTCTTGATAAAAACAAGAGAAAATATGAACAATGTAAACCGATTTACTTGATCATCATCAAATAACTAAACTGAGTTCAATGACAATGCTTCTTAACAAGTCTTGATATTTGACATCAATGACAATATTTCTTAACAGTTTGAGGTCTAACAGACCTCTCTAGGAAGTATTTCGTTAGGGATACTCTTCAAAAGTATGTTGGTATTGATGTTTTGTGTCTTCAAGAAGTGAAAGTTGTTAGTTTTTGCTTGCTTTGGCTTGTCGTTCTATTTGTTCAGCCAGTAAAATGTATTGTATTGAACATGAGGTTGGATGTGATAGAGTGGTCACCCTTATGTCCCCACGGTGGCATGCTTGTGTGGTTGATCATGGGTTTGACCCCACACATTGGCTTGTCTGGATTCTTCTTAGCATTGATAATCATTCCTTTAGGATTATTAATGTTTATGCCTTGAATGATGCTATTGAAAGATATCTACTCTGGCGTTGGATTGTTGATTCACTACTAGTTGCTACTTGGCTGCTTTATGGGGATTTCAATATGGTTGAGATGGCATATGACAAGGATGGTACTCTACCATTCCAATGGGTAGCTAGCGAAAGAGAGGCATGGTACGAAATGCATAATAAATTGAGTCTTTTCAACTCCAATATTGGCCACTACAATTCTCATTCTATTTGGCACACTTGGTGCAACTATCGAGCTGGGTGTGACAATATATTTAAATAACTTGATCGTGCTATGATCTCAACACAATCTTTTTTCTCTTTTTCCAACTCTTCACCACTTCCAATAAGGTCATTAGTGGATGTGACATTGTCAAACCACTATCTCATTACATTCTACATTGAATGGGATTTAAAGTAGCCTCGTGCTAATAGGTCCCAATTTTTTTTAACACTTCCTTGCTGAGTCACCAGCCCACATTGGCCCACATTCATACCATTTGGAATTTGGAGTGCAGGCCACCTCACAATATAGGCTGGATTGTTTGGTGGAATGATGCTATCACTCGCACTGCGAGGTTTCTCCATATCTATGGGCACCAGCTAGCCATCTCTCGTAGGCGGTCTTATGAAGAAACCACATCTGATCTTTGTACTACCATCAAGGCCTTGGCGCCTAACCCCTTTTCCCCTTCTTTGCAAGTCAGGGTTGCAGAGTTAAGGCATAGAAAGCAAGTTGTTGACAACTATGCTGCCAAAGGAGCGCAAATCAAGCCTAGGCTTCACTAGCTTAAATTTGGAGATCATGCCTCGAAATAATTCTTCTTGCCTCTTCGATTCAAGCACTCATCTCCTATTATCAAATGGATCAAAGAAGGCAATGTTGTGCTTTCTAAATTTCCTAAAATTCTCCAGGCTTTTGTTAGACATTATGAGAAGGTGTTCACAGCTCAAGAATAAACTTCAAAGTGGCATCAACTACTTCAAGATTGTCTTGTTATTGCGCCAAATAAGCTCTCCTCAACCCAGAAAAAATTCTATGAGCAATTGCTCACAATTGAATATCTTAAAGAAGTTGTTAGCACTATGGTCGATGATAAATCCCTGGGCATTAATGGCTTTTCCTATGAATTTTACAAAGCCCTTTGGGACTGTGTTAGGAAAGATCTACATAATGTTTACCTTGAAGCTTTTCATTCTAAAACATTAGGAAATCTACAACTGGTGGCCCATCACGCTCCTTATTAATAAGGGAAATATTAAATTCATACCTAAATATGGTAATCCCGAGGATATCTGCAACTGGCGGCCCATCATGCTCCTCAATGTGTCTTATAAAATCATTGCCAAAGCCCTTGCCTTGAAAATCCACCATATTTTGCCTCAAATTGTGCACCTAAAGCAAACTGAATTCATTAAATCCAGTTTCATCTTAAACAACATTATTGTTGTCTGGGAAGGTATAGAATGAGTGAGATGCTCCAATCAAAATGCCATCTTTCTAAAAATCAATTTTTCTAAAGCTTATGATCACATTGAATGGCCTTTCATACTTGCCATGTTGTCTACCCTAGGTTTTGGTCCTCAATTCATTCAGGTTGTGCAAATTTTGTTCTTTGATGCCTCTGCTTGCATCACCACTAATGGCCACCAGTCCCCCTCCTTTGGTTTGTTTTGTTCCATTTTCCAGGGTTGCTTGGTTGCCCCCTCGCTTTATGTGCTTGTTGTTAAGAGGTTTGGATATTTTGGCTCATGTTGTTTCTCAGAGGTAGGTTCATGGCATCTCTCTACCTAATTCTTCAACCCACCTGGTCAATGGCCATTTCGTCGATGATTATTTTCTCACTCTCTTGGAAGAGAAAAACAATGTCAAATCTGCTCTTGATTGCCTTGAGACTTTCTACCTAGCTTTCGGCTCCACCATTCAATGGCACAAAACCTTGTGCTACCATCAGTCTATTTTTCCCAGTCCTCATTGGATTCAACATTATGGATGCAAATGGATTGCTCCTGGTAAAATCTTTCAATTTTTGGGCATCCCTTTTTCCTTTCAGGGTTCTTCTGTTGATCTCTAGCAAGCAATTCTTTCAAGGATTGAGCATAAACTTGCTTTCTAGATTACAAAGCCACTTTCTCTGGCTGGTAAATTCCAAATTTGTTCTAAGGTGCTTGCAGCAACGTGTGTTTATTATTCTTCCTGTTGGGCCCCTTCAAAGGACCCATATGCTAAACTTGAAAAGTTGTGAGATTTTCTCTAGGCCTCTTCTAAGACTCATAGGGGTTTCACCGTGTTTCCTAGGAGTTCTGTTGCCTACCCAGAGACTCTGGTGGGCTTGGCCTTCTCTCTACAAAGTGGCAAGGGATTTCTCTTTGTGTCAAGTGGATTATCAGAGTTCTCACTGGTGATGAGGCCTGAAAAATTCTCCTTAGGAATTGTATTTAGTCTGGCTTCTTTGTGCATAGACCTTCTTAGAAAGGAATTGGCTTTCAAGCCCTCCTAGGCATGAGGGAACAAATCCAAATTGTGGGAACTTTCATTGCCAAGAGCATTTGGAGAGCCTGGGAAGCAGTTAATCCTTGGCTCCATTGGTCTAACTCTGGATTTTGTGATGGGCTCTCACTTAACCAACAGAATGTGTGGTGTTCTCCTCTATTTGCTAGTGTTGGTCAACCCTTAGCCAAGCTTCCCTAGCTTAAGGCTCTTAGGTTTCACAAAAATGGTATCCAGACCCTTCAGCACTTATTTCACAGACCCACTATGCATATTTTTCCTTGGGAGGCTTTTTGTGCTTTAAAGTGTGGTTTTCAAAACCATGACCATCAAACTTATGACGGCCTAATGAATGCTATTTCAGCTAAGATGCTTCATAAGGTGGGTATCTATGCCACTAAGCCCTGGTGGATGGACAAGTGGTACCCAGATACGCCATTCAGAAAATACAAACCTTGGCTTGGTTATTAGTGGCTATCATCGCATTTTTCTATGACTGACAGTTTGAACTACATATGGCATCTCAAGTCTTTAGTGTCTGTTTGGCGTAAAATATTTTTTGCTATTTGGTTTGCAAGTGTTCAGCCAAAATTTGCCCACTTTGCTTGGTGTATTCTTTTCCAAGGCTTACCTGTGGGGTCTCGGCTTGTCCACTTGGGGGTCCAGGACCTTCATTTCCCTTTTTGTGGGCAAGTTGAGTCTTTTAAGCACCTCTTCTGGTTTTGTACTAGAGCTCAATAGTTGTGGAATTGGATTCATGACTTCTTTCAGTCGTTCAGGCCAGAGCCTTTTTCTTGGCATATGGTTTTGTTGGGTGATTCTTCCAAGCTTCCCACTAAGTATACCCAAATTTGGCACACTTTCAGGGTGGAGATCATCTTTTGTATTTGGAAAGATATAAATGCCTACATAATTTCTCACATCCAGATTGATAAATTTGTTTCTTTATATTCTAAAGTGATGATATTCTCTAATGTTCTTTTATAGATTCAAGTGCAATCAAACAAAGTTGTGCTTGAATTTTCTCACCTCCATGAGCTTTTGGACCACTAGGTCAATGACCCTTGCACTAAGGCATGCATGCCTCCCTCACCCACTTCTTCCCGGGGCCAACCGCTTTCATGAGGCCGGCGATGAAGTGGGCTCTACCAGGGACTCTCAACCCCACTCTCAGGCTCCCCTCAACGTGGATCTCACCCTCCTCGACAGTCACCTTCTCCTCCTCCACAGGTTGACCTAGGGTGGCCTTCTAGAGGGATGACGGGGGGCGGCGGTAACACTTATGGGTGGCCCTCTAGTAATGCTTTTGGTGGCATTTCTAGTTGGCCAAATACTACTAAAGGGTTCCTGTGGTTGGATTTAGCAATCTCGCCTTGTTGTCACTCCAAACCCCGCTGATGTATGGGGAAGAAATCAAATGGAAAGGACCCTCTACCCTCTATTGGCACTGTTATGGCTGCTTGACGACCTTTTATTTTATTATGTTTGTAATGTTTATTGCTTTATGGGCTCGGACCATGTGACTCTGAACTTTTGGGCTCTAGCCATATGACTCTTGGGGTGTGTCTTTTTTACCACCCACCTCTTTTGTGAATAGGTATTTCTATCTTTAATTTAGATACATGCCTGTTCATCAAAAAAACATAGGAGAAATCATTTAGTAGAGAAATGGGCATGTTACATCATCATAGAATTGAGCACAAGCCAATACTAATTCAAGACATTGCACTGAAATTGGAATTGCAGCTTCCTCTACCAATCTTGATTTCACCAAAGAACTAGCCATTGTTGGCCTACATGCTTCATTTCCAAGTCTACCATGCAACTGGTTAATGTCTACATCTCCCAACTATGTATCTCCAATCTCTACATAGGACAAGAATATCTTCAATGCAGGATAATAACCTTTGTATTGATTCTTCATCTTTGTAACCTCTCCTTTCATTGTTCTTGCATACTCAAAACATTATCAA
>VDFB02347108.1:0-38795 GCA_007258455.2 Sequoia sempervirens
AATGGGCCGTACGGTTTGAGGTTTTGTATTTATTTTATTTCTCTCCTTACTCTCCTTCGCCCTTGGCCGTACGCCTTGCTTTCTTCCCGTGTTTTGACATATTTTAATATTCTTCCCTTTACTTTTGCGCCTTTTACTTTCCTCATTTAATTTCCCTTTTTGCCTTTTAATACTCCAGGCGTGTATTTTAATCTTCCATACTTTTCTTACTTTAATATTCCTTCTGATGGCCGACTTTTTTAATTTATTATTTAATTTATTGCCCTTTTTTCTGACTTCTCTTTGATTTCTTTTAATTCTCTCGTCTTTTTCTTTTTCTTCCCCTACGCCTTGCTCTTTACTTACTCCGTCATTTTCTTTTATTTTCACAGCTTCTTTTCTATTTATTTTGAATTTTTTCAACTTTCGTTCTTTTTCTCTCTCCTCTTTTTCTCTCTTCTTTTCTTTTTAATTTTTTTCCCTTTTTTTCATCTTCTCTCTCCTCCCTTCTCTCTTCTTTTCTCTTTATTCCTCTGACTTCTCTGTGTGTCGGGACCTTTAATTCTGACGTGTAATACCATTTACATGTGTGTGGTGGCCGTTTATAACATTCTTCCTCGCAACAGGTTCCTATATATTCTATATCAAACCATTTATCCAGTAAAGGGGCAGGACCAATACCTCGAAAACTTCCGTCGATGTATCTTCCGCCATATTGTTGATACCACGTAACATCGTCACCTTGTACTGTCGGCGGTCCCGCCAGGTTAGGAATTATTTTCCAGAGTCCATCTTGAGTTGCGAACTTCCTAATCCTTGGTATTTTTCTTCTTTCTCGACGCATTTGTTTCAGGAGATCGTCTGTATATCCATCCACCGTTGACACGAACGTTTCTTCTGTCCTCAACACCGTCTTTAAACAAGGGGCCTTCTTCTCGAAATAAGCATCCCATTGTTCATCAGTCCATTCTTCCTCGTCATCTTTTTGCAGTTCATCGTGTTCTTCTGCCTGGTTCTCCTTTTCAGCTTGGGCTTCCGCGTCCAATTCCTTGGCTATATATCCCCGTCTTATTCCTTCATAAGGGGCTACATAATGCCAATGTCCCCCCATCCGACGCCACAATGCAGGTGTTCCGAATACTGCATTGGTCAAGTGTTTGTGTATTCGTGGTACTGCAATTCCTTCTACCCGCTTCTCCACCAACCTCTCTTCATTTATTTGATCTCGCCCTGATTCTGCCCAGATATTGTCTGCGACATAACCAGGACCTCCTAGTCCCCAGTCTTGTTTTCTCGGCCCTTCACTTTGTACAGGCCAATCTTCCTTTGTTGCATATCCCAACATGTTTATGGCGATTGTATTCTTCTCTTTTCTCTCCTGGTATGGCTTTAGCTTCGATCCGTTGATTGCCTCCAATATCAATGACCCATCGAGATTTTCCAATTTTATAGACCCATTGTCACCTATTTCCCGAACTCGGAACGGTCCCAACCAACGAACCTTAAACTTCCCCGGCTTGATCTCGTTACGGCCGTTATACTTCAGAACTAACTGTCCTGGTCGGAAATTCATTCGCCGAAGATGCTTGTCGTGCCAATATTTCCGTCGCCGTTGCATGTTCTCCGTCGCCCATTGTGCCATCACTCTTCGCTCGTCCAGCTTACTCAGTTGGTATAGTCTTTCCTTTAAACTTTCGGTATCACCCAACCGATTTTCCACAGCTATCCTCAGACTTGGTACCATATATTCCATCGGCATCACCGCCTCCTGACCGTACATTAACTGGAAAGGCGTGTGGCCAGTTGTTACCTTGTACGTCGTACGGTATGCCCATAGTACAGCTGGTAACCTTTCTTCCCAGTCAGCTTCTTCCACACCACATGATTTGTGAATCACTGCCACGAGCACCTTATTTGTCGACTCTGCCTGGCCATTAGCTCTCGGGTAGTACGGACTAGACAGGTTGAGGAAGATTCGGAACTCTGTCGTCATCAACCTGATAACATGATTAACAAAGTGCCCTCCCCGATCACTCGTGATCCGCATGGGGATGCCGTACCTTGTTACTATCTGCTCATAGATGAATCTTGCCGTACTTTGTGCTGTATTGTCTGCCAACGCTCGAGCTTAGCCCACTTCGTCAGGTACTCTGTAGCGACCACAATATATCGGCATCGATGCAAGTGACTCACCTTCAGCGGTCCGATGAAGTCCAAACCCCATCGTTCGAACAACTCCTGAGGCTGTGAGGGATGCAGTGGCATGAAATCCCGCTTCAATGGTTTTCCGACCCTTTGGCAGGTGTCGCAGCCTACCACCCATTCCTTGGCGTCAGTGTGCATCGTCGGCCACCATAGACCTGCCAAGAGGATCTTCCTTGCTGTAGCATCAGGTCCCCTATGGCCGCCAGCCAGTCCTTCATGTGCCTCTTTTAGTACGCCGGGTATTTCTTCCTCGACGACACACCTCCGGAGGATCTGGTCGGGTCCCATCTTGTAGAGTAGCCCATTGATCAATTGAAATGTCTTGCTTTTCAGTACGATCTTCCTCCTCTCGGCTGGTGGCATATCACTTGGGAATGTGGATGTGGACAGATAGTCGCCAATCTTCTCGTACCATGACGACAATATTGCAATCTGAAATAAATGTGCATCTGGAAAGTCTTCGTTCACCCCATCCTCTGCAGGTTCACCCGACCGGATCCTAGATAGTTGGTCGGCAATAACATGGCTTTTCCCTGGCCGTACGATGATGGTGAACGTAAATTCTTGCAATAGTAGTAACCATCTACTCACCCGTCCTTGGATAATCGGTTTGTTTACCAGGTACATCAGAGCTTGGTGGTACGTAAAAAGTGAACGGTGTGGCGAGGAGGTAATGCCTGAACTTCTGTACGGCGTACACCATTCCCAGTGCCTCACGCTCGGTCGTACTATAATTCCTTTCTGCCTTCGAGAGTAGCCGGCTGGCGAAAAATACTGGTTGATCCAGCCCGTGCGCTCCCACTTGTGCTAGGGTTGCTCCGATGGCAAAATTAGAAGCGTCTACATGTACGTGGAATTCCTTGTCCCAATCCGGGTACATCAATATGGGTGAGCTGATCAGCCGATCCTTCAGTTCCTGGAATGCCCTCTCCTGTTCTTCGGCCCACACGAATGGTTGACCTTTCCTTGTCAGTAGGTCGAGAGGGTACGATACTTGGGCAAAATTTTTAATGAACCTCCGGTAGTATCCCACATGGCCGAGGAAAGATTTTACTCCAGTGACATTCTCGGGGGCTTCCATCTGGACGATGACTCGCACCTTGTCGGGATCCATTTTCAACCCAGCTTTGCACACAATGTATCTGAGCAACTTCCCCTGCGGTACCATAAATCTACATTTTGGATTCAAGGCAAAGGCGGGCCTTCTACACGTTCCATGCACTTTCGCCTAAAGCTTTCCAAATGTTTTTCCTTATAAGCTGTCCGACTGAAATCATCCGAAGGCTTTGGGAAATGTTTATTGCTTACCAAGGAGCTAGTTTGACCAAGGGTGACATAGTTTGCTACACATTTCTTTGCATTGTAAACTCTTTGCCAACAAAAAAATGAATTTGAAGCAGATATTCTTTCCAAATGAGTAGATGGAACCTATCTTTTCCAATCAAACGAATAGCATAACAATGGCAGAGTACAATTTTCTACAAGTTTTTGGGATGCAACAAAACTAATCATTGAACTTTGAGAGCCTCTACTAAAAGTTTAAAACGCGTCGATGGGGATAAATCCCCTATGGACTATTTGTATAGGCCATGGCTAGGGCCAAGGAGGCAATGAGGGGTAGGAAAATAACAAGGATAGATGCATGCCATTCCCACATTTCCTCCTGTCCTTTTCATGCAAACTTTAAGTGGACTTCCAAATGTCTAGTTCCCATGTCCATTTCCGCATTGAACTCGCACAAAGGTTCTTGACACCTTTTTCCACTCGTTTCTTCATGCGAAGTTCAACATAACTTCTTGACAACTAGTTCCACACACAAACATCCCGTCTTGATGTAAAATGGGAAAAGTAATTAAAAGAAGCTAGAAATGATAACAAAGCAAAGGAAAATACGAATCGGTCTAAGACAAAAGCACACTAGGCATTATTCTACAAAAATTTAAAATTTATCTTTTGAGTTATAAAGACAAATTTGAAATTTAACACTTGGGAACTTGACAGAACTAATCCATTAAGACATGACTCTTTTAAAGAATAAGATTGCAACAATTATACATTTGAGAAAAACAGGAAATTATAAAATGTTGAATTAAACAAAATGATGCAAATATACCTTCTTTCCTTCAATGTCATCCATTGTTAGTTGCTTTGCCTTTTTTCCTAATACTTGCACACGATCAAGTGAGAAACCATTTTTTTCTGCAACATTATGCAAGTACTCCAGTCCAATCTTTCCAATGCCTGGAAATAGTGAAATAACCTGTGAAGAAGATGAAAAAGAAGCTGCAATGATTGAGAGAGGTAGACTGTCATCCACCACAACACATAAAGGAGATGACCTGCCCTGCAACTGCAATTAGAGCTTGATTTCAGGTAAGGAAAGGAGATAATGAACCTTATAGAAGTTAACAATCAGAAAGCAAAAACCATGAAAATTGTTACTGCTACAGACTCTACAATTTTGTCTTCCATTTGACAAAAGAATTTTATGTATACAGGAGTGCACTTTACAATACAATTCTCTTGGTATCAAAACACCATATATTTGGAAGAAAAAAAAAACATAAAGCCTCTGGCAGTACAAATAGGCCTATGGACATTACTGATGCCTAAAATTCAGAATAATCAATACTGATAGGAATATACTATTGCTGTACATATTCAACCTTAATAATTCAAATATGGAAATTGCTTCTATGATAGGCGAATTTCTTGTATAGAAATTTTAGTTTCTCCTACACATCCAATGATTTGGGAAAATTGTAAAGCAAAGAAAAAATTTTGTAATTTCACATCTTGGAACCAGCACATGTAAAATTTTACTATTGAAATAATTACATAAAGACAAGAATATTCTCTGCCAACACTATTCTTAAACAACTGGATATTCAAAGAATCATGCAAAAATTTATCTTCTATACACACTAATCTATTCATGTCAAGAATTAGCTGCATAATAATAATATCATTCATATAAATCAAGATAAATATAGCAATTTCACTGCAATAAACATGAATATCATATGTTGAGCTTATATTATACAGAGAAGAAAAACAAAGCATATTTTATCACATCAAATATAAAAACTTTCACTAAACAAACATTTTCACACAATTTTATTTTCCAGACATTTAAACCCTAAAGGAAAGAATGCCAAGCTTTCCCCAATTCCTAGATCATCTTGCAAATGGCCACACAAGCACCAATACATTCAACCAAACTATCTTTTATAAAACTGAATTGCAAAACACATTTGACTATCCCAATTCTAGTGTTTGGTTACTAAATGAACCTAAAGAAATTTGTCAACAAGGACATCTATTATGATTTCAACATAAAAATGCATTCTTGAGACAAAGACGGGATGTTGAATACACTTTCAGCACTAACTAGAAAATTTGTGTGGATTCTTAGATAGTTCCCATCTACATTATATGTAGTATGCTGCCCCAAAAAATGTTTGCAACTTTGACAAGGCGTTGTAGTAGAAACCAGCAAACTGGAAGTGAGAAAATGGTGGATTTGGCCTCCGTAAATCGTTGTCTCCACTCCCGATGAAGTTGTTGAGTATTCTTCAACCCTAGGCGCCACACTTAAAAAAATTCCCAACTCCAAACCCTAAGCCCCCTCCTTGCAAACCCTCACACCCTCCTATGAATGGTACGGCCAACTTGAGCAAAGGTATGACCAACAAAATGGGGTTTACAACAACAAGAAACTCCAAGATGTCTTCCTCCAATCCAACTTGACAAATAGACTATGAAATGCAAAGCTCTGATGATTGAAGAAAAGAAGAAATGAACATCAATGTAGCCCAGCTGTGATCTTACATGTAGCCACCAATATATTCTCCAGATTGTATCTCTCAACAATGTAGAGAATGTTGCTTGCAAGGGATTCCGTCCTCACAAACCCCAAGAAGAATGAACTCCTCCAAGAACAAGAACAAAGTCCATATTCAATCCAGCATAAGAGAAAAATGAACTCCAAGAGCCCTTTTATAGCTCTCTCGAAAACCCACGACCCCTTCTTGGGAAATAAAATGATTTACTTTTAAATTACAATGTCCCCTTATGACATTAAAATATCGGTATCAACTACTCACACCAACACTACTAAAAATAGATGGATGACAACTGGCTTCGTTGGTACCCAAAACTGACTCACTAAAAATATTAAGTTTGGAAGAAAACTCCGAAAACACTCCAGAAAAGGGCAATACGCAACTCCCAACCACACCATGTTGTATAAACGGTCACCAAAGTTCCCTAAACAAACTCTATTAGCCTATGAGAATAACTGAATAGGCTAACTCTACCACAACTGTTGAATAGGCTAGGAAGGGGACATTACAGTCCGCCCTTCCCAAGATTGCTTGTCCTCAAACAATCTCAACTCTAGTTGCTATACAATCTATTCATCTTTCCAAGTCACATCCTCCATGGGGCAAGTTCCACCACTTGACCAAATACTCCTTAATAACCCTCCTCCGAAGAGTCCACTCTTTGGAATCTATAATGGCCTCAAGAATCAAAATCAACTTACCCTCTTCATCAAGAGGTGGCAACTCGGATGAAGGAACCACATTGTGTCCTAACGCCTTCTTAAGCCTAGATACATGAAAAACATTATGAATCTTGTTGCTAGCTGGTAACTCAAGCTCATAGGCGACCTCTCCAATCCTCCTAAACACCCTGAAAGGACCATAAAATCTGGGCTTAAGTTGCTCAGCACCAGTCTTCTTGAGATAAGACTGTCTATAAGGCTAAAGCCTCAAATACACCATGTCCCCAACTTCAAAAGTGTGATCCACAAGATGCTGATCAACATACAACTTCTGCTGATTTTGAGCTTGTTGCAAGTTCTTCAAATATTTCATGACATCATGACTTTCCTACAACAAATCTCAAAGTTAGGTGCCTCATGGACCATAAAGAGCGATGAAATGTGACATCCCAATGGACATGATAAGTGGAGTTATAGTAGTATTCACCAATATGCAGCCATTACTCCAAGCTCTTTCCTGCCCTAATACATAGTTCCTAAGATACCCCTCCACCCATTTGTTGAGTATCTTCGTTTTCCCATCCATCTGTAGGTGGTAGCTCGTGTTGGGAGTGAGCTCTATCCCACTCAACTTGAAAAGTTCCTACCAAAATAGACTTATGAACTTGTTGTCCCTATCACTCACTATTCTCTTGTTGTCCCTAGAGAATAAATCAGCCACCTGAGTTGCAGTGTATGTCACTGAAATAGCAAAAAAGTGTGCAAATTTGGTTAACCTGTCAACCACCACATATATGCAATCCTTGTTCTGCACCTTGGACAACCCAGTGATGAAGTCCATGGAGATGCATTCCCATTTTTTATTAGGAAGGGGCAAGGGCTGAAGTAAACCAGCTAGGTAAGAGTACTCATTCTTATTCTGCTAGCAAGTAGGACAGTTAGTGATATGATATTTCCACAATCCATCTGGAATATATTTGTACTTTATGCTTCTAGATTCGATTGTGTGTAAATTTTTAAACATCAATGTTTCGGATCACACTCTGTGATCCATCATCATTTTTACTCCTCATGCTCTCTCTGCATCCTGATGATGGATCACAGAGTGTCATCCAAAACGTTGATGTTTAAAAATTTACACACAATCGAATCTAGAAGCATAAAATACAAGTAGGACTCTCCACATACTTAGGACTTCATTTTTAAGTCCCTTCCAAGTGAATCTTTCCCGAATCTCCCTGTAGGTTTTGATGAATCTGGGGTGACCAGCCATGGGTGCATCATGAAATGTTCTCAATATCTTCCCCTTAAGCTACGAAGTAGGCACCAAGTAGATCCTCTCCTTGTAAATGATCAACTCATTGAGCACGATATACCTGTCATCATGAATAGTGCCCTCTATGATCCCTACTGCCTAAGAATTCTTAGCATACTCTTCTGAAATTAACTCCCTCCGATCAGCAGCGATCTCAACCAAAGAGCACAAATGTGGCCTTCTGGAAAGTGCATCAACAACTACATTCTTCTTCCCTTTAACATAAACAATGTCAAATCATATGCCTATAGTCTACTAACCCACTTTTACTGCCTATCATTAAGATCCTTCTAGTTCATACAATATTTGATGCTATTATGGTCCATTTTGATGATAAATCTGCCCCCTACTAGGTATAGTCTGAATTTGGCTAATGCATGCATGATAGCCAAAATCTCTCTATCATATATAGAATAGCCCTTCTCCACACCTCTTAGCTTCCTACTCTCAAATACGATAGGGTGCTTCTCCTGCATCAATACCGCCCCAATGCCCTCTCTTGAAGCATCACACTTCACCTCAAATGGTCTTGGTAAAATCTGGTATTGCCAATACTAGACATGAGGACATCAACTACTTGAACATGTAGCTAAAATACTTTGCAAGATGAGGAAATTGGTGGCAAAGCGTGTGACTCTTGATCGCATGAGATCCTTACCATCAATGTGCTCTCTCATGAGACTTAGGACCCATGCGTGATTGTAGATGTACTTCGTGATATCCCTTCCACCTTCAACCACATTCTTCACCCAATTTAGTTTCCCTATGTCCTCAAGGAGCAAGTCAAGATTGTGGGCAGCACAAGGCCTCCAAAATAATGTCGAATGCCTCGCAATTAGAAGTTTACCAGCTGCCACATCTGCAGCTGCATTACCAGTCACAATTTGAATGGCATTTTGAACCCCCACAATATTAAAGCCAAAATTTGAGAAAGGCAGTGATGAATATAAAAGAGAGTAGAAATGAAAGTAGGGAATTAAATGAAATATCATTTTCCATCCAAGAGTAGATTTAGAATAACAGCAATGGTATCATCATAAGGCAGCAATTAAAGACTTGTAATGAGCCTAGCCTGAGCTGACTCAAAAACTCATCTTTGTTCCCTTGAAATTTTGTCAAACAATTTGAATGCAACTTCCCAACTTGCTGGTCTGAGTTATCAGTCTAATATGTTCTTTGAAAATTGATGATTGAATGCTTCCAATGCTTGAAATTCAATACTACTATGCATAAATTGACATCCAAAGGCATGAATGACTTCTATAAATCATCTAAAATGCATATCAATGACTTCTAAGTGTGAAAACATGCGCCTACAGCCAACTGGTATTTTGTCAAACAATTGGTATGCAACTACCATGCTGATAATTATATCTACAGCCTATTGGCATTTTGCCAAACACTTGGCAAACATTCTATTAAGTTGATACAAATGATACTTAAATGCATAAGACAATCATGTATGACTCCCAAATGCTGATATCTTTATTGAAATGCAAGCCCCCTTTCAATGGTAATAATTTGAATGCCAAGACTCTTGGCTTACATACATAATACCATGCATTCTCAGATCTGAGATGAACTTATTACAGTCTGATTACAACTTCTATATCAGCATGCTATCTAGTATGGCAATGCAAATTTATCCTGCTTACAAAGATGTGTTCATAACAGCAAAGATGCAATGATATTTCTAAACAACGCAAGAAATGAAAGACCTGGAAATAGATGGCAGCCAATAGGAAATAATTCGATTCTCCTTTATAGATGTGTCTTTGCCTCCAAAAATGTTTGAAACCATAGCGATTATACCCTAATGCAGGTCTGAAATCTACTTTAGCAGCAATCTGGAAATGCAAAACTCACACTGAAAGTGACTTTGAGAGATCGCCTGGCAGCATACATTTAATTTCTCATCTCTAAATACATTAGCAGCAACAACCCACACTCAGCCGCCCACAATGTAGAGAGAGTTAGCTCCAAAGTAAGGCGTTTTCTGCCTCTAACTGACACGCCCAGCAGCTGGTAGTAATGCAGCCAGCATTCAATGAATTTGCTGCTTCTATAAAGCAAAAAATGAAGAACATCTACAGTTGTAGATGCATCAACAATTTTATAATTCTCTCCAAATAAACCCTTGAATGTTCTTCAAATCTGCAAGTAAATGAATCTTCAAACCCTTGATTAAACCCTTGTAATAAACTCCTCTAAATGCCTTTTATTGTAGCATCTCCTGTAGCGTCTGCTATAGCGCGGCACTATTCATGTGTACTGTAGCAGCCAACACTAAATCTGATCTGCAAGTAATAATCTTCAAAACCCTTGTGAAAAACTTCACCAATTTGTACAAATGAAAGGACGGAATTATCCTCTCCTCAATTGCAACCCTTTAAGAGATCTTTCACTCCCTCAGTTATGCTATCAATAGGAAGTTTTTGTTTCCTATGATCAAAGAAGAAAACTACGAAAGCCCTAGGCTCCACAATAAAAATCAATCAAAAATAATATTCATCAACTGGATGCTGAGAATGTGCTCTTACCTCTCTTTTTATTCTTTCCTTAGGAGAGCTCAAACACCTGCTGGCCAATGTGGGATAAACGATTTATTCCCACATTAAATTATTCACTTAATGCACTTTATTATATTAAAGTTACTTTATAACTTTATAATAATATTAAATTATTAAATAAATCACTTAAGTCACTTAAACTTTAATATCTCTTGATGTACTTGTTTGATTGCTAAGTCGTCTGAGCCAAGAGTCGACTCTCCCTGTTCTCCATGTGATTGGATGCCCGTCTAAAAATAGAAACCCTAAACAGTGACTTACTATAAATAGTAAGTATGTGAAACTGAATCTAGAAACAGCTGCAAAGGCCCAATCAAGGTCGACACTGCCAATATGCTCCGCTCAGGTGTCTTTCTATTAATAGGAACCCTGACTCTCCCAAAATAGTAACTTACTATAAATAGTAAGTGTGCCAATCTGAGTCAAATAACCTGTGCAAAGGCCAAAACCTGAATCCAGCTGAAGAGTAATGTCTCTAATCACCAAGTAACTGCCACACGGGACCCTCTATCCAGACATATTAGCCTACAAGGGTCAGGAATAGGCTAAATCCACCAAACTCTGATGCTTGCAAAATGGGGACATTACAACTCAAGCAAGCAAAGAGATAAGGTAATTTGAAGATTAAAACAAAATTATATATGGATTGTTTAAAGAAAATCTTCCCATGTTGGCCGAACTTTATGGAAAGAGAAACAAATTAAAATCAAAATACTTATCCAGGTCGACTCTCCTTGTATTGATAAAGATATTAATATGGCCGACCTCCCTACATGGAGCGGCATATATTTAAGACCAATGAGTTAGTTAAATTTAAAAGCATGTCAGCAATCATTATAAAAAGAAAAAAAAAATTCAAAAGGTGTGATCAAAAGGACAGCAATTTATATCAGATAAAAAAACAGCATTAATAATATAAAATGCAGCAATTCATTAAAGGGACAGAAATATGTTATGAAAAGGTATCTTGTTATGGAGAGTTGTCTCCTTTGTGAAGTGTCTGTTGAATAAGTCATCTCCCTTGAAGATGTATAAGAGTGAGAAGATTCTGTGTGTTGGAAGCAAGAAATAAATGATTTATCTCTACTTGAAAAAATAGTTATAAAAAGATATATAAGAATTACAAATGAAACTTTGGTAAACTAGTATAGTTAAAACTTAGAAACAACTAAACTTTAAAGTGAACATTAACAATTTAACATTGAACAATGAAAATGTCAAATTCGAAATTTATATTATATTCAACATTCCATAATGATGACTACATTGAGTATAAAGATGATAAAAAATCAAAATATTCAAAATAACAAAATGGAGTGAAGTGGGGCATGTGTTAAGTCAGCAAGTGAACTGAAGACTGGAAGTCAAGTTAACTGCTGCTCATGACTCAACCCTCGAAATTAACTGCACGTTCCAACTGGCAGATCACTCCATGTCATCTCGGTCTAACACTTCAACCAAGAACTCATCGATCTCTCTGTCTTCTGGCACTTTGATACTGTCTAAAGCAATAATTTGTCTCTTCAATTCTTGGTCGCCTACTTTGACTGTATGCATGCCATCTTTAACATCTTGAGTCGCCTTTCTAAAACTGGCTGAAATTATTGAAATGTGATCTAAAATCTGCATCGAGATATCACAAACATGCTTCTGAAACTCAGTTTGTACAACCTTGAGATCAGCGTAGGTACCATTTTTATGAAGATAATGGCACAGTATCTGAGTGACTTTGGCGGCTCCATAAATGAAGTGATCTCTGTTTCTTTTGCAACTTAACGCTTCATTGTCAGCTACTGTGATGAAAACCTAAATTAAGACCGATTTGGTCTCAAATTCAGTCTAGTTCAATCGCCTTTTGAAAAACTTCCCCGTTGACTGTGAACACGGCTATATTCTGACAACTTTCTCTGAAAAGCTAAAATGGCTCCTGGTGAGGCTAAAAATAGCGAGTCGGAAGATAATTTTCACCAAATATTCTGAAACGTGGGTTTTGTCCGGAAAATGATTCTAAGACAACCCACAACGTCAGAATTGTGAAAACACGTCGTTTAGCTTGACATGCAAAGATTCTTCAGTCGAGAACTGCAGGGGTTTTAGAGCTTCCCGGGGCAATTTTTCATGAGAAAATCTGGAACATGGGTTTTATGCACAACGGAATTCTGAACAAACCCAGATGATGAGATTTTCAAAAAGATGTGATTTTATCCCACATGCAAAGAAATTCTCGGAAAAAAGCACAGAGCTTCAGAATGAAGGCTACGGGGCAATTTTCTCGAAAAAATCTAAGACGTGGGTTTTGCTGCAAATGCTGAAATATGCGAACCCAGATGATCAGATTCTGAATATGTGTTGAATTTCTTTGACATGCGAAGAAAGTACCTAAGGTGAGAAATAGAAGAATAAGACAGAAGATAGAAAGTTTTGCTTGTCTGCTTCTGAAGAATTCGCCAATCTCTTCTTTCAAACTTGATAAAACCTGCATGCAAATTGAAAATAAAGTCTGGAATCTTCTTCCTCTGCACAATCTGAATTTGTTGCTACGAAGAACGCTGAATTCTGACACCTGTAGCACCTTTAGCTTGCTGGTCGCTCAAGAGAAATAAGAACTTCGAAGTTTGAAATGAAGAAATAATGGACGCCAAGGCTGAAATAAATAAACTTCCATCATTGAAATTCGCATAAAGCACTAAAGCTTGAAAAATGGCGCTTGGCTTCTAATTGGACCTCATTTTAGTTAACTGAAACTAAAATACGCTAAATAAAGCACCATGCTTTAGGGTTTCCCTTTCAATCTTCAGTTGCAAACTTATTTAAAGCCTCATGCGAGTTAGACTTCAGTTAACATTCCTTGTTGAATTCGCCATCTTCATGCTTTAAATCTAAAAATAGCAACCCTTTCAAGACTTCAGTTGACATTCAAGAAGTGAATGAATTCGCCAACTTCACACTTATGCTTCAATTCTAAAAATAGCAACCCTTTTGGAACTTCAGTTGTCATTCCTTGTAAAGTGCGTGGCTTCACAAATTATGCTTCATCAATAAAATATCTAAACATAGCGACCCTTTTGAGAACTGAAGATAACAACTTCATGCGCCATACTTCACAAATAAATGCTTCATTATTCATGGCGTCCCTTTTGAACTTCAGTTGACACTCAATGAAGCGCCATCTTCACTAAATCTTCACAATTGCAACCAAATTCGTCATGCATGTAAACTTTAGTTGACATGCAAGAATAATCTTCAGTTAAGTGAACATGCAAACAAGTTAACTCAACATGCAAGATAGTTAACTGAACATGCAAACTAGTTAACTCGACATGCGAACTGAAAGATCACTCAACATGCCAATATACGAACTGAAGATGACAACCCAGAAATTGTTCAGTCTAACTGCAGTCAGAACTCCAGTTAAGGCGTCCATTCAACTCTCTTTCGAAAACTCAACTTTGAACTCTCAAACGAATTCCAGACTTAGCCAAATTTCATGAAAATTTAAGCTAAAACCTCTGTCGGGACCTCTGTTCATCTTCTGACACTGGTTGACTAACTTCTCCGATTGACTAGCTAACAGGTGCATCGCAGAGCTAAGTAAAAACTAATCAAAAGATATCTTAGGACTATCACGTCATAAAACGGCATCTGAAGGCTCAAAAATCCAAAGCGCTTTTTGAAAGGCTGCGCTTTTTCTCGGACTTAGTCCAATTTTGACTTAGTATTTCGATGCGAAGGGAAAAAAATTCCTTCATAACTTTTGTTTTATCAACTTTCAATACGGGATCTGGGGTTCACCGGAAGCTGACTTCATACTGCCGGCAGTGCAAAGGCATTCCCAAGAAAGCATCATCTGAGGGGTGAAAAACAAGGGCGCCCTTCTGAAAAGTTGCTCTTTTCATTCCAAACTTGGCCATTTTTGAAACTGACCAAAATATCACAAAAATTCTGACTGCAAGCTGCTGAGTCATCTTCTGTTCTGACGGAGACAGGCAACGGAAAGCTGAACGTAACACAGACACATTGAATATCTGAAATCATCAGAAAGAAAGCATTAAAGGCTTGAAAAGCTCAAGCGCCTTTCTTAAAATGTGCTCTTTTGTTTTTTTCCTCTAATAGTTTGACCAAGATTCGACCCTACGTTTGACCTCCGGTTCAAATACTTCAGCAACTCAGATTCACCCGTTGACGGATGCGTCGCGAAGCTCGAACAAATGTGAGATAAACATCTTGGGTGGCATTTAGCCAAAAACCTACATTTGGCACCTCAAAAAGATGGGCGCCTTTCTGAAAAGCTACGCTTTTCACCAGTGTAAGCCAATTCTCGCTTTCGCCTCGTTTTGCGCTGTATCTTCCGTAACTCGAACAAAACAGGTCCGTTTGACAAGCTTGATAGCTCACTGCGAAGCTGACGTGATGCCGGACAAATGTCTGTTGGAGGTGACAAACCCTAAAAGCAGGATCTGGGCCCCTAAAAGATAGGGCGCCTATTTGAAAATGTGCTCCCCTCTCCAAAGATAGAAAATTTTGATGATTTCCGTTCAAATTTTCACTTTTCTCAAATCTCTTCGGTAACAAACTGACATGACACTGACACCAACTCCATATTTAAAAGCCCCAAAAACGACCTTCTGACATCACTTTAACAAGATTAAGACTCAATTAAGCAAAATGCCTTAGTGAAGCAAAAATTTTGGTTTTGGGTACAACAAGAATGAAATAGGATGCATATCTAGTCTCGACAAGTTTCAAGAATTCCTTCTTAGAGAAGGTCCTGAAGAGTGCACGTGAAGTGTGGTGGTTGAAATTCAACATCTGCACATCTCTAGCATCATTGACCACTAACTTGATCCAATCAATCTTTCCCATGTCCTTGAGTGCATTATTCATGGAATGCACACAACAAGAAGTCCACTAAAAATGTCTATAAGCTACCTCAATTAATCTACTTGTGGCTCTACACACATGGGCCGCATTTCTCACTACTTGGACCACACTTTGTGGCCCGACCTCCTTAATAGCATGCTTCTGATGCCTTGAACAATCAATTGCCTTAAGAAAATATGGGCCCTCTAAACATGCAACAATGATATTGACGAGTGGATGATGCCTAATGTTCATCCACCCATCCATGACAATACTACATCCATTTCCCACCCAACATTCCTTCATTTTTTCCATTAACACATTTATCTTGGAATAGTTTTTATCCAAGATTATGGTCCTCAATTTTGTCTCCCCTGGTGACGCATATGATGTCCTACACTTGGTACCATAGCCATCACCTCCTTATAATAAGGAGATTGAGTAAATGGAATGGAATGCCATTGGCAAAGAAGAATTTACCAATAGCATCATTTGCATTGTTGGGAAAATGTGTCTCAACCTTGCAATTACATAAGGTACTGTTGATACATATGTGCGGGGGGGTGTAAGGGGTCCAGGGGGGATCATCCCCGCGGCAGGGGGTCTAGGGGTTGTGCGCCTAAAAAAGGGCTCAAGGGTAACACCCCCAAAAGCTAAATTTTATGTATATTTTATTATTGTAAATCTGGACCGTTCATCATTAGGTCTCAAATCTAACGGTCGATATATTGTTGGCTCAACTTGCCCTAGAAGGCAACCCTATTTTATGAGGGCATTGTATTACGGTTGTGTATTGTGATGTATTCTCTGAGAGTCTAATAACGGTCGTGTTGCCTCTGGATCTCTGGTTGGTGATACTCCTATGAGAAACTTGCTTTGCAAGTATATTGTAATCTTTGTGATTTTCAATGATATACTGGGTGGCTTTTGGAGTGTAGGGTTTTTCTCCCGAAAGGGTTTCCCCCATGTAAATCACTGTGTTGTGGTATGCATGATATTTATGTTTATTTCTATTTAAGTTTTTCTAACTGTTGAAAAGATCTGTAAAGTTTTGCACTATCCTCTTCTCAAGATTAGTGTAGGAGGTCGTTCAACTAACTTAGCTTCCTTACAAGCATCATCCTTCATCTACACATTGAATAATTCAGCTATTGGGTTTGGAGCATCAGTTGTCAACTTGCATTTCCCCCTAGCCTCTGTTGCATGGGCCCCTAAAGTTGAAGATGGCATACGTGTAAATTGCCTTTACAAAGTAGAAGTAGAACCGTGTGGCTAGCTCTAATGACCCCTTGGCCTATGAGACAAGGAAGCAAATATAGGTGTAACTACATTGTCTTCATCACCAACACCCCATAGCCTACATATCTCAACCCTAAATTTCAGGTTATTCGGTGATGCCAAAATATCACATATACCTACACCTTTTCCTCGAATATGAAGGAGGTGGGCATTAACTCTAGTAATGCTGCCCTAAAATTCAAGGCCACAAAAGTGGCACTTCCACAACCTTGTGCCCCCAGATGTCCCAAGCCTACTTTATAATTTTGTTGCAAATTGTTTCAAAGGAAACTTAAGAACAAAGGGACCCTTATCAAAATTTACCAATATTGTGGAGGGGGAATTCATATTTGTAGTTGGATCGGCTATGGAACTTGTGGTTTGGGTCTCACGGTCACCCCTCTCTACTTCTACATTTTCAATAGTCTTAGGTGCATAACCAAATTCAGTTTCACTATGAGAGTGAACCTCAACCTCATCCTCACTCATGCCATGAGAACTCATTGTGACACCACAATAAACAATATAAAATTTGTAAGTTTATAATTTAAAATTAAAATTCAAACTATGCATGTAACTGCATAGCATAATGCAAAGGATTAAGACACAAAGATTTTCTTTTTGTTTTTCTAACTTTAGGTCACACGAAGCACGGAAGCAAAGGATACACAAATAAAAACCTTTGTCAACCAAGGATTTCACTTTTGTTTTTCTTACTTCAAGTGGCACAAAGCGCAAAAGCAGAGGATACAAAAAAGTTCCATCCTAGTTTAACAAATGTTAAAATAAAAAATTATAAATTTGAATATATGAAAAGAAAGTAATTTACTTATTTACTAATTTCAAATTTGTAAGATAGTAAACTTAAATTAAAAAATGAAAATATGATAGCTTGCAGCCATGTCTATGAATATGATTTTATTTTATTTTTCTTTTTTAAATTTTGAATTTCAATGTTGAATCTTGGTGACAATATGAACAATGAACATTGAACAATTAATATGCTAATGCACTTGTAGCCATGTCTACAAAATTATGAACAAAATTAAAATATGAATATGAAACTAATTAAAAAAATAAAAGAAATTTAAAAAAAAGTCATGGAATCCTACATTATACTTGAAAAATCCCTGCAACTTGGTGTAGAATCCCTCTTCTTCCTCTTCTTCTTGCTCCTCAACTTTCTTGCATGTGCAACACTTCACTCTCACTCTTTCACTCCACTCTTTTGCTACTCTTCAACCTTACTATTGGAATCAATTTGTGAGTAAAAGTGAAGATTTTAGGGTGTCTTATAGGGTTTGGGAAGCTTTGGTGGGGCCCATTGGCCATTAGGGTTTGGCCTTGGGCACTTGTTTCCAAAAAATATTAGGTTTTTCTTTTTTGGGCATGTTTGCTGTAGGAGATGCTTGGGCATCCCCAAGATGGTTGGGAGACTCCTAGGAGTCCCCAAACGTCCTGAGGACGCCCTAGTCTCCCCATCATCTCGACGATGTCCCGAACATCCCAACAAAGGTTGTGGTGCAACGAGAGGACGTCCCCCCCACATCCCTACGTCCCAAAAACGACCCCATCCCGAAAATGCAGGGATTTTCAGGGGAGACACATCCCCGTGGAACAATGGTTAGCACTTCTATTGCGATTTTATCATACTATATCATTGGTTTAGAGACCTACTTATATGGACTATTTACTTGTACATTTTGGTAAAAAACATTCCACTTCCATTTATGGGGTCAATTTTTTTTCTGATGAATGATAGTTATTTTTTACTTGCTCCAAAATTCCTCAATGTTGATTATTGTATTTATTCTTCACTACCATCACCAATGGAGCTTGGCAAAGGCCGTTAATGATAAATAGCTGATTGTCTTAAATGGAAATATGTACTGTTGTACTGTCTGACTAATAAAATTATTTATGACAAAGCACGGGCCATTGACTTGGCCAAGGCTCACTTGAGAGTTCTTGCAGATTATTGACCTAGTTAAGGGTCAATTGAAATTTCTTGAAGGTAACTAAGTTGGTTAAGACTAAATTAGCATTGCTTGTGTGCCCGTAAATTGGTTAAGACTCAGATAAGGAGGTCATTTAGGATTTCAATTAATGTTGCTTGTCAGCCACTAATTTGGTTAAGACTCATTCAACGTTGCTTGTTGCCCACTAAGTTCCCTAGGTTTATTGAAAACGGCTAGTGGGTGATTTACATTTGGTTAAGCCTTAGTCGAAGCCCTAGAAAACTTTCAGTATAATTTAATTTTTGTAGCTTGTGGTAATGTTTTGTGAACCTTGAACTCAAAACTTGGGTTAATACTTCATTTTAAGCTGTTGATGTTTGAGCTAAGACAGTGAAGATGAGTTGCTTTAATGAAATATACCAACCAATATTTGTGCAATTTTCTGATTTTTGTAACATAAAATGATGCCCTAATTTCTAATTTTTAATTTCTGCTTAAACCCTAGTGTGCTGATGTAATTTTCTGAGTTTTATAATGCATGAACAGCAGTACATAATGCAACCAAAAGATAGAAAAACTTGTAGCAGATAACAGTAACATTAAATCACCAACATAGCATGATTAGATCCTTCAATATGAACCAACAAATGTCTAATATAAACCTTCAGTCTGCTGCTACAAAATATGAATCCAAATTACAAAGTAAAGTGGGCTTCAAACATGTGCCACAACATGAAGAAACGCCAATAATGCAGATGCAACTAACCCTAGCTGGGCGAAGCTGCTCCAGCTACAAATATGCAACTAAATGATGAAGAAACAACTGAAATAACCCTACCAAGGGTGCGCTGACCTTCTGGGCTGATGTTAGGGTTTTTCCATAGTAGAAAATCTGGTTTAGAACCTCCAACTTGCACAACTCCCCCTTCAAATCAGAAATCTAATTGCTGATGCAAACTGACATGGAACTAGCAAATATCTCCATTAAAGCACATAGGAACCTCCATCATGAAGTCCTCCTTGGAAGAAGCTAGGATTTCGTCCAACTTCCTCTTGATTCTCAAGGGCTTTCGTCCTTAGAGAATTCGCCACTAAGTAGAGCAGAAAATCAGATATAAAATTGTGAATGATGAATAATGCCTTCAACTCACCTTGTATAAATACACAACTCCTTATAGCTCCCAATCTGGCTGACCTCGGTTTTGGCAATTTGAATTGTTTTAATTTATTTTTAAGCCTCCTTTTCTTGGGCGCCAACTTCCAAATTTTTTATTTATTTTTTTTATTCTTCTCCTTATTCCTCCAAGGGTCGTCCAAGCCCATATATATATAAAATAATTTTGGCATAAATATTTAAATATTTTCCCTCCTTTTTGGTGCCCCAAACACAAAATAATAAAATATTATTTTGTTATCTGATTTTCGCATAAGGGACATTACATTTGCGTACATAGTTGACGAGGCATGTATGTTAATGAGATCAATGGAAACCATTAAGAGATGTCCATCTTTCTGGAGACAATTTGGTAATGGTCTTCATCTGTTCTAGACACACTGGATTTTGATTACTCATCTCCTGTGGTTGATGGTTGTTGTACCCAAAACAAAAAATTTTGCTTCATCAAGGCATTTTGTTTAAATGATCTTAACCTTGCTAAAATGATGTCAAGTACAGTTTTTGGGCAATATCAAGCATGGAGTTTTTGTCAATATTTTGTCAGTCAAAGGCAGTTTCATTGATCAGAACCTGAATTAGAGACTCATAACGGAGCATTTCACGATGGAGGAGCGTTTCGCAACAGCATTTCACGTTGCACATGGTCATTTCAATGGTTAAGATGGAGTTTTTAGTGATTAAATTATGAGGATTTCTCAGAGAAAAGCAAGAAAGCGCAACTGTAGCCCAAGGGCGCCCTTCTTTTTGAAGGTCAAGATCTTGTTGAAAATACTCATAAATACAGTCAAACTCTTCAGAATTGGTCTAGCTATCCGATGAGCTATCCAGCGAAGCTTTCCGAGACCTGTAACTCCGGCAACTGGCGACAAAAGTTAAAATTTCCAAAGTTTCACATTGTAGAAACTTGTCCTTTTTCAGCAAAAGCGCGCTTGTAGCTTGAGGGCGCCCTTCTTAAAGGGGGGGTGGATCTTGGTACTTCTGGTGGCTGATGTGGTCAATCTCTTCACGACTAGTTTGCTCATCCAACGAGCTATCAAACGCAATCATCCGAGTCCCAGAGCTCCAGCAGCCAACGTCTGAAGATGAGCTTATAATGGAGATTTCCCATCTTTGAGCTTCTTCGTTGCGTTTCCAGTGCAACTATAGCTCAAGGGCGCTTGTCAAAATGACCCTTAAGATGGTCCAGTTTGCTGACGAGGTCTTCCTGACATCAGTACTACTCTAGTCCAGCTTCGCGTTGCACCAAGTTGCTTGTTAATCCGACGTTCCAGGTGATCGTGGCAGAGGTTCTACCAAGTACGTAATTTCACGGGCGGATTGGCATAAAATTTTCAATCAAGTACGTATTTCTACAATCCAAAGGCGCCTAGCCTTTAGGCCTGTCAGATGAAGTTGTTCGCTTTCGAAGTCTTCACGGGATTCAAGCATAATAACTTTATCTATTCAACAAGCCCGGCCATCAGCTTTTGGGATTTGGCAGACGCTCGTACGTGCGAGGTCTTTGGTGAAATGTTGAAAAGTGAAGACATCCGGAAAATGGCCAAGTATGGAGCGTATATTTTAAATAAAATACGCACTTGCATTTTTGAGGTCTTAGAAGCAATTTTCTTGCTTCGTCACCTCTAGAGACGCCTCTTGTAGATCCTTCTAGCTACAGCGTTGAGACAGACGAGTGCTCAAATCAGGTCATCCCAGCTCCAGATATCAGAGGTCGAACTAGGGCATCTGGTTGAAAGTTGTACTTTTGTCAAAATGGTGTCAATGCAACTATAGGCCAAGGGCGCGTTTACTTTTGAGGTCCTTAATGCACTTTTCAGATGACGTGCGTATATCCGTTGGATGCAGAATGCTTGTAGTCACGCAGTGAACTTGGTTACCTGTCAGCAAGGTTCACCAGTTCGCCGTCAGCAGCTGTTTGAAGTATCAGATGGCAGTTTAGGAAAATGGTTGTCTGGCACCTGTAAATGAATTTAATCAAGGGCGCCTAATTTTTTGAGGTGTTAAATGATGGATTTTGCAGTGATGACTCCTAGCAGACATTTCTTCATTGCTCAGCAAGCTTCGCATTCAATTCATCAGCTCGATCTCAGCATCATCCGGTCACCCGGAAATCAGTGTCAAAGATGGCCAGTTGTAACTTTGTCGTCAGCTATAAAATAGGAAGTTAATAAAAAGTGCAATATCTTGAGCAAATGGACGCCTATGAGCTCAGATGATGACTTTTTGGAATCAGTGAAGTCTAACGGTGAATCCTAAAGCTTCATTTGAATTGTCAACTGAAGTTAGATCATTTTTAATATTTATTTTGCATTAAATGGCAAATTTCTATAATTGGCGCCTTTGCAAATTGCATAATGAATATTTTATTATTCAAACTTCGAGTCAGTGGCAGTGAAACTGAAAGGGGTCCAATTAGAAGGCGTCTATTTCAGTCAGGGTTTTTGATCTTGCAGTTCATAAGATGGTGCAAATTTTCTTTATTTTAGTAAATTCGCCATCTTCATTTATTATTCACCAAGCTTCAAGAGAAATTCATATTTTTAAAGAGAAATCCATATTTTCAAACAAAATTCGTTTTTCTTCAAGGCAAAGGCGTGTTTTTCAAGAAAAATTCATATTTCTTCAAAGCAAAGACGTATCTTCAAGGCAAATTCATAATTCTCAAGTAAAGGCGAATTTTAGCAAGCAAAGGTGAATTCTTTATCTATCTGTAAAGGCGATTTCTCCAATCACATTCTTTTTGCAGGTTAAAAGTTCACTTTTTCAGCAATTTGAAGAATTCAAGGGCAATTTTCATTGAAGAAGAGCATATAAAAAAATCCTTTTCTTCCTTGATTCTCAAATTTCTCTCAAAATCCAATTCGCATGTTCCTGAAATTGGCAAAATTCGACAAGTCTCAGCATCTAGATCATTTCTATATAGCTTCCTCGAATTAAAATCGTGCGTTTGATTTTTCAGGAATTTTTAACTCCAGAGCATTCGTTCTCGAGTTTCTAATTTTCTCAACTGAAAACTCTTTGCATGGTCGAGTAGAAGTTAGATTTTCGCATTTTTAACATTTAGGGTTGTCTTAGAATCTTTTTCTGGACAAAACCCATATCTCAGATTTTTCGCCGAAAATAACTCTTCAAAAGGTTATTTTTAGCCTCAGCAGGGTATTTTTAGCTTTCCAGAAATCTTGTCAAAATATAGCCGTGTTCACAGTCAACAGGCGAGTTTTTTAGAGTGCAGTTCACGTAGACTGAATTTAAGACCAAATTGGTCTTAATTCGCGATTTCATCAAAAAAGTTGAGACCGATTTGTATCAAGTGCTTTCAGAGGGTTGATACCGTTGGAATTTTGCGTGTGCAGCAAGTTCATTTGCATTTCTCACAAACAGAGTGTGCGCAGTCAAATCTCGCAGTTTCGTCATGCAAAAGTGTCAGAAGCATCAAGCTGCAGAGGAGATAGTCGCCATCACTTCAGTTACGGAGCCGCCAAAGTTATGAGTCAGTGAAATGGTAGTTTGAGTGTGCAAAGATTGCTCGAGTTGCTGACATTCAGATGTTGATGCAGTTAACAATCTCGTTGAGGGATTGCTTGCTCAAGATCACGATCAGTAGACTTCAGTTCCTACCTCTCAAAATAGACTTTATACACAGGAGTTAACTTGGCGTTACCCTTTCAAGTTAACTCATTGTTTCATCACATGCATATTTATTCTAAGATTAACTTTATTTACTTGAAGTTTCATTTAGGGTTTTACGTTAACTGATGGTAGTGTTCCAGTTAACATGCTTTCAATAAGGACGTGCATGCTTGCACAATTGTCCATTTTTAGATTAGATGTTTCGGTTAACTGATGGTAGTTTTCCAGTTAATTGTATAGTTTACTTTATTAGGGTTTAGCAATAAATCTTGCATGCATTGCAAGACTGTAGTTGACTCAAGGTGATTTTAGGGTTCCCTACACCTTTGATGTCTATAAATAAGAGCTTTTGCTCATTTGTACATAACTTTTGCACGAGAGAGAAATATATGATGTGCCTACCTTGCCTATAATATTGCTCGTTCTGTATCTGTTCATGAGTATTTATTATGATAATGAATTGTTATGCCACTCGGGTTTCATGCAATTATTATGGTGAATGCTTGCCTTAGTTAGATATAGTGGCTAGTTGATCGTAGATTGTATGCGTGTCTCGCCAATGTAATTTATTATCCTAGTTGGCTATCCTTCATGATATGTGTTGAATAAAACTCGTTCAGATTGAGCTGATAGATGTGCCACCTTGCCTTCAAGTTGAGAATCGTACTTAGTTTATCGTATATTTGTTGTTGCCAATAAACTTGTTTAGATTGAGTGATAGATGTGCCACCTTGCCTTCAAGTTGAGAATCTATACTCGTTTATCGTTAGATGGTCAAACCTTGCTCCATATCCTCATGCTCTGTTTTCTTGAGGAAACTGGATAGATTTAAAGTAGTTAGCTTAGTTGTAGTTAATGATCTGCGAAACCAGAAAATCCTTAGCTGCAACATTCTTGGTTTTCTTAACCTTGTGCCTCTTCCAACTGAGAACAAAAAGATAGGACTTAGATTACTTTTCTTTTCCACGCATTCCAGCACTACGAGGGAGCTTCCCCTCCTGATTTGAAGAGCACTCATTACGCAATGTGCATAGCTGTCCGTGCAAACCTGCACTCCAGAGGTGTTAGTTTTTACGCCAACAATGGTGCAGGTTTTAATGTATCCAAGGTTTTACTGATATTAATCTTGGCAAGATTAATATGTATCATATGCAGTCATTCAGACCTTTTCAATATCCAGTTTTGGCAGGTATTTTTCATTGGCTTCACTTATCTCTTTGCAAAATTTATCTGATTCAGCTAATCCTCCCATGATTTCAAAGAAATAAACATATTTTCTCAGTTAAGGAATTTGAAATCAAATCTAGAACTCCACCATAACAATCAAATTTTTAGTTGATTTAAATAAATTTTATACAAGCAAACGAGCTTAAAATCTCTCAGGAAATGATCTGGGAATTTAAACATTCAGAAATCCATATCATATGCAAACTGCAAGCTACTCAACTACCAAAATTCATTTATAAATTTAAAATCCCCTATTGTATTTATAAGTTTAGTTGAGTTGCAACGTTTTCTAAAATAAGTAAACTTTTATAATCAAACCACAAACACCTCCTACATCATAAATAGCTTTTGTCATTCAAAAGCTGAATAAAAAATTGTTAAAAAACCCTCGATTATAACAAAGCAGACATGAAGTCCTTTGCCGAAAACAGATATAACAGTTCCCTTAGCCAGATTGTGTTGTTTTACACCCCAAAATAAATTCTAAATAATGAAGCCAGCAGTATCTATATTGACACTCTCATTTACATGCTTACACAACTATCAGCATATCACATATTTGGCTATTGCAATCCATATTTCAAAAAGAAAGAAGAAAATGTTTATAGTTTCTTACTACACAGTGTGATACTCTACAACTAGCTTGTTTTCTGTAACTTCTTAATTTGTAATTAGCAGGTCAACAAGATTCCATGTAGTACTCACACACTGCCTTCCAACAGCTAACATAGCTGACCTCCAATCTTTATCACCTAATACAGCAATTCTTTCTGGTTTTACAAACAGATTAAGATCTGCACTGCCCATATGTCTGCAACATTCTTCATTTCCAGGAACATTCCTTCTCACACTGTATTGGATACTAACTGCATCATGAACTGCCTTCACAGTGATTTCTTCATCTGTGGAGACGCTTAAGCCACTACCAGGAATGAACCAAGCGCATTGTTTCCAGTGATCGCACCAAGGTAAACCACCTATTTAAGTAATCTAAGATCAGTTCAGCTGCTTAAACAACAAATTCTTTCTACCCAAGTCCATATACAACACACTGGGAAATAACAAAGTCAGTACATGATTATCATTGTAATTATTTATATTTCTACCATTTTTTTATATTTACTGACTCCTGTCAAAGAAACATTAAGTAAAGCATCCAATTTCAGTACCAAAGGAAATGCAGATCCCAGGAGATATCCATTCGACAATGCTCAAAATCACTGTATTTCACATGTGTTATACATGGAAGCAAATTACAAATAGGAAATCAAAAATAGAAATAATATTCATCCATCCATAAATTGGAAGACAAATATAGAAGTTCAGCAGAATGATGTTAATCCGGATATCATGTATGCAACATTCTCTTTAAAGAAATGAATATTTGTTTTTCTTCTCTAATTCAATCTATGTATGTATATGTATAACAATGTTGCAGAGGGAAAAGTAACTATTGTGGAAGTAACACTTAATCCCTATCTCTTTGCATACACTTCCTTCCCCTCATTATAAACTCTCCATATGCTTCTTAATCATTTTTTTGATAAATGGAACCCACATAGGATGACCAATTACAAAATCCACACCTATAGTTCCAAACAAGCTGTCAAATGGAAACGGTTGTGCATGACCCTCCCTTCATGTGGCAAACTTGGATAAAGAAAACCTGGAACTTCCCACTAATGTGAAAATTCAGATTAAAACATTTATCTGCCATAAATGCCCCACTTTTGGGGATTTTGAAAGAAGAGAAGCACTATGCCCTAAAATTTGGTGGCCTAGTACTAAGATGTTCTTTTGCAATTATGACCAATTTATGACATTTTGGCAACCATGGATCAAGAAAACTGCCTTACAACTTGAAAACCCTCCTATTGTTATATACATGTTAAGAACATTTACATTACACACTGCAACAATTTATAGTTCATCAATGGACTTAAAATTCTTTGATTGATTCCAAGATTTGACATTGTGGCAGCTTATCTCATAAGAGCCTTCTAGATATTTAACATGTGACAATGTTAACCTGTTCCAACAAACTGTTTTAATTTCTTTCTATACATTACCAATTATAGAATTATCTTTGTTACCCATACCATGTACCCATCTCCAACCCAGAACGAACCATGTTATAGAACTATGATATTGCAGTCAACAATGAGTGAAATAAATTGCAAGAGAAAGTGCATTGTTAAACCATATAATAGGTTAGACTCTATATTGCTTTAGAGCAGCAAAGACCCTAAATCATATGCATAAATTTAAAAAAACAAGACCTCCTCTTGCAATTATTATAGGTCCTACATGCAGTTGAAACTGATTGAATCTCAGAGACATGAAAAAAAGCTCTATATGTATATATGTTCTGCATGTAGATATGATCTACATAAAAATATGGTCCTGCTAGAATTAATCATTCCCATACTAAAGCCTTGCATGGGATCAATCATTCAAATAGGGGATGAGGGTCTCAATCATGTTATGATTCCTAATCCTTACTGTTTAGTAAATTCTTTTCTTCTTTAGGTATCAAACAAAATGTCCAAGCCAAAGGACATGCTAATGGCTTGGACAAAGGACATGCTAATGGCCCACAGTCTCAATTGGAAGTTTGATTGTCCAAAACTGACAAAAACAGGAGCAAGAGGAGGCAGAGGGGCCCAAATGGCAAAAATGACCATCATAGTGGATAAGAGAAAATGAAATTATCACCTGTTAGGATATATGAATATCAGATCCGGCCTTATATTGGTCTATTATAGTTTTCCAATAATTCCAAACATAATATGGAAATCTTGAGGCCATGCTATAAATACACAACCAAGGTGTCTGCCTAAAATCCTGACTATAAGAGTTTCCAAGGCTCTAGTTTTCTTTTTTAGTAAAGAAAAACAATAGTATATTATACTAAGTTACCGGATTCGCCTCTGGAAGGCAGGGTATGGGTTCGGATTTGCGCCTGATTCGAATCCTGGTTCAATTCACCTGTGGGTTCGGCCAGGATTCAACATTTCTTGGTTGGATTTGCCCAGGCAGAACCCTAGCAAATCCAGAGCGAACCCGCATGGCTAGGCAACCATAAAGCAGTGTTCCACGGGGAGGTGCCCCCCCAATTTCTTTTGCCGGCCCCCCGTCCCGGACGTTTCGGGGACTTGGAGACGCCAAGGAGACATCCCTCCACCGCCGCCGGGACATGAGAAACGTCTCGGAGACGCAGGGGATGCCTGGGCGTCTCGGAGACGCCCAGGCGTACCCCTCGCTGGGACGTGTTTTAAAGTGCATTTTTTTAAAATTTATTTTATTTTTATTGGTCGTTGTGCCCGGGGCTGAACCCTAAA
Source organism: Sequoia sempervirens (assembly GCA_007258455.2). NCBI lineage: Eukaryota > Viridiplantae > Streptophyta > Pinopsida > Cupressales > Cupressaceae > Sequoia > Sequoia sempervirens. Next base: position 28,048 of record VDFB02347108.1, read on the forward strand.
GGCTTGTGGGACCCATCTCAAAGCCTCTAAATGAAATAAAAGTCTCTAATTGCTCATTTTTTTACTCACATATGCATTTGATGTTTTGCAGCAACTAGGTGAAGAAGAGCAAAAATAGTGAGAAGAGTGAGTGAAAGAGTGAGTTTGAGGTGCTGCAAATGCAAGAGGAGTGAGAAGGAGAAAGAAGAAGAGGAGGAGCATTCTACACCAATTTTGAAGGATTTTTCAAGCACAAGGTAGGGTTTTATGACTGTTTTTCTTAGTTTTTTCAAATTATTTTGTGTTTTGTTTTCCAAGTTTTTATACTTTATTGAAAATGTAGTTTGATGTTTGAAATGGGCATTGAAATGAAAATCAAAACACGAATATGCATTTGCAGCCATGTCTATGAAATTATGATTAAAAAATTAATCATAATTTCATATACATGGCTGCAAATGCATATTCATATTTTGAATTTTCATTTCAAGGCTCATTATTTTTTTTTTCATCTTTCCATCAAGATTCATCATGAAATTTTAAATTTTTATTTTCAAATTTTTTAAACTAGGCTGACACTAGGCACTTATAGAATCTATTTGTTTATACTTTATTGTAGTGTCACAATGAGCTCTCATGACATCAGCATGAGTGAGGATGAGGTTCATTCACATAGTGATAGTTGTTAATGTTATAGCAGCTTTGGTTGATCCTTCCAGCTCACTTCTTTTCGAGAAAGACTTAAATTGAATTTATAGCCGTTGGCTATTCAATTTACTTTATTGTTATTATTCATCCTCACCTTGTATAGCCGACATAAGAAGTCATTTAATGTGTTCTTATTTGAGGCCGACCTCTTGTGAAGAGGCATTCATTTATCTAGGCCAACATTCTTCTGTTTTCCTTATGGGCCGACATAAAAGATTCTTGATATCTTTTATTAGAAGATATTTAAATTAAGGCCGACCTTGTAAAAGAATATTAGAAATATATTGAGGCCGACTTGAAGGGTCTTGAGGATGTGTATTTATATTCTTCTTGTTCATCCTTCATCGTAAGCTACTCAGATTTCAGTCACCCTCATCAGCCTTGCATTATACAGTGCAAATATTCTATCTGATCAAGGCGAAGTTACAGTTAGCGAATTATTCAAGGTGCAAATTCAAGATATCAAGTGCGAACATATTCTAGATGTGAATAAGCGACTGCTATCATCTCCATCGATTTGAACTGGTATCAAGGTGCAGACTATGCAAAGGATCAGTGCGAATTCATCTGAGATCTGAGTGCACCTACACTGGTTCTGTGATATCATACAGTGCGAGATCATACAGTGACAGATCATACAGTGCTAGATCTTACAGTGTGAGATCAAGAGCAATATACTATCTTGTATGGATTACTTGCAAGGACGAACTCATTGTGAGCAGTTTGCTAACCATCAAAGATCAGGTTGCGAGCTTGAACAAGAGCTAACAAGTGCTAACTCTTCAAGGGAGAAATGTGAATTTCCTCCAAGAGCAGATTACGATTTTCTATAAGTGCAGATCAGAGTTCAAGTAAGAGCAGAGTACTTGATTGTTATACAGTCAACAACCATTGTTGATACTATTATTGGCCTTGTGTGTGGCCTCTTTGTAAAGAGACTTATTGCCATTATTTTATATATAAGAGAGATCTTTGTTGTTGGGTTTTTCTCCCTCAAGTGGAGGGTTTTCCCAGGGTATATGCTGTGTTATGATTGTCTGATTTTGAATTATTTTATGTGCATTTACATCTGATCACAAATTCAACAATAGTAGATCTGAATATCCACACGAGGCTAAGGGGATGACGGGCTGAGCATGAAGCCCAAACTAGTTCCATGGCAAGTGAAGCAAGTAATTTACAATTCCCTTCTATAGTATTGGTAAAGTATGCTAAGGGTCCTTTTAATCCCAAATCCCCTCTCAAACAATTTGCAACAAAAGATCTAAGCAGACAAGGGGCAACATTTGGTGACACAAGAAGGTGGAAGTGCAACTTTTTTGGTGAGGGGTGGTATGGGAGCATCACTAGAGTCAATGCACACCTTATTTTCATTAGAGGAAAAGGTGTGGAGATATGTGAATTTTTGGAAAAACTAGAAAACATAAAATTCAAAGTTGAAATAAATAAGTTATGGGGTGTTCCTGATGATACTCTAGCTGCACTTGTGCCTACTACTTTGGTTCATAGGACACAGCTTCATCATAGCCAACAAAAGAGATCCAACCATACATTGTAGACGAGAGTAAGAGGGGCACCAGGTTTTTCTTCTAGTGCCTATGTAGGATAGGGGAGGGGGAAACGAAAATTGCAAAGTCAAACTCAAAGTAACCCCATTGCAGATTTGTTTAATGTGCAGCTCAAGGATGGGATATATGATGCCATTGGAAAGTTCTTCTTTGCCAATGGAATTATGTTTCATGTTGCCCGATCTCCTTATTATAAGGATATGATATCGATGGTAGGAAAGGGAGGACCATCATATGTGCCACCAAGTGAGACAAAATTGAGGACCATGATCTTGGATAAGAACTATTCCAAGATCAATCTGTTGATGGAGAAGATGAAGGAGTGTTAGGTTAAGACAGGATGCAACATAGTCATGGATGGGTGGACAGACATTAGCCATCGTCCACTCATTAAAATCATGGTTACATGTACTGAGGGCCCATATTTTCTTAAGGCAGTTGATTGTTCAAGGCATCACAAAGATGCTGATTTTCAGTTTGAGGTTCTCAAGGATGCTATTGAGGAGGTTGGGCCACAAAATGTGGTCCAAGTTGTGACAGATGTTGCACATGTGTGCAAAGCTGCAAGGAGACTTGTTGAGGCTACTTATAGGAATATTTGGTGGACCCCATGTTGTGTGCATTCCATGAACAATGTACTCAAGGACATGGGAAAGATTGATTGGATTAGACAAGTGGTTAATGATGCGAGAGATGTGCAGATGTTTATCTGTAACCACCACACATCACATGCACTCTTCAGGACCTTCGCTAAGAAGGAGTTCCTAAAACCTATTTATATGAGATATGCTTCCTATTTCATTCTCTTGGATAGAATGATTGAGTTGCAAGAGGCACTGCAACTCATGATCATGATAGCAGAGTGGAGTAGGTGGGCTGAGTCTAAGATAGAGTAGGGGAGGAAGGTGAAGGATATGGTGAAGAGTGATGCGTTTTGGGCTGATGCAAAATATATTGTTGCCATCATTAAACCAACCTTCCAAGTTATTAGGTATGGGGATGTGGATGCACCTAACCTTGGAGAGGTGTATGAGTGCATCAATTCTATGCTTGATTAGATGAGGGTTGTTGTGTGAGAGAGGGACCCCACATTATCATTCTACCACAAGCATATTCAACCAATCATTCACAGGAGATGGGAGAAACTCAACACTCCCTTACACATGGTAGCCTATGCACTTAATCTTAAGTGGTACTTGACGAGGCTTGTCAGAGTGACACTGATATAGGATGCAGAGGTGAAGGCAGGGTTCTTCAGGTGCATTGAGATGATGTATGATGATGTAGATGCCAATGTGATTCGCACTGCGTGGACCAAATTTTCCACTCTAAGGGGTTATTTAGATGCAGCGAAGATGGATATGCAAACTATGGCACAGGAGGACCCAATTGTGTGGTGGACTTTCCATGGATTGGGATCTTTGACTACCACTCTAGCCATCTGATTGTTATCTCAGGTTTCTAGTTCTTCAGCTGCTAAGAGGAACTAGTCTACATATAGCTTCATCCACTCTCTTAAGAGGAACCAACTCACCTCTAGGAGAGAAGAGAAGCTTGTGGTTGTACATGGTGCTGGCGTCTCATTGTATAGGAAATACTACTTTTGTACAAAGAGTCCAGCAACACAGTGGGATGTAGAGCTAGAGGAGCCAGAACAAATTGATGAGGATGCTTCAGTTTCAGCTTCAGATGCAGGGCTGGTTGGTGTTAGTTTGGCAGAGCTTGATCGCGAGGATTCCAGTAGTTCGAGTGATGAGGAGTTTGGGGATGATTAGAGGCCTCCCTTCACTACATTTTTGCATTTTGTACTTATTTTGATTATGATATCAATGTATCATGCTACTCATTGTAATCATTTTTATGATATGATATTATGATGTGACATGTCATTTTCGATATTCATATAATAGAAATCTCAAATTCAACAATTTCATTTGTCAAATTTTAATATTTTATTTACTTTTAGACTTTTAGTCTTTTAGTAATAGTATTCAAGTATTCAAAATGTTAGTATTTGCAATTTTACTAATTTGCCAAAGTTTAATTTGAAATGTTATTCTTAAACATTTTTTTATAACTAGTTATTCAAATTGCCATTTGTATGTCGGCCTTGCAGCCCTATGATCCCACAAACTTAGTTGCTTGTCCCTTTGTCCACAGAGGTGATGTCCCTTCGAAACTCAGTGGAACACTACCATAAAAGTGTTTTTTTTTTTTTTAGCATTTTTTTAATGTTTTATGGAGTTTGACTTTGACCCACACCCAAGGAAACCCTAAAGGTGACCTCTAAATCACTCTAAACAACTAAACTACCTCATTCTTATTCATTTGTTTTGCAAACAAGCATTTTCATTCCAAGAGGCTGAGCTTTCATTTTTGCTTGTTGGATTAACAAAAGGAGTTGACAATTGATCATTGAAGCTTCTACAAACGATTGCATTGCCATTCCTACGGATTTGAAAGTGTTCATTGGCTGCCACAAAGATTGTTGAAGGATGTCATGTCCCCGAGAAATGGTAGCATTAAGATATATAAAGCATCGAAAACATGATAAAGCAAATACATATTAAAACATTTTATTTATTATCAAAGATAATATTATAAATATTAAATATAATATTATAATTACAAAATTTGAATACTAAATATTATGATCATTATAATAATAAGAAATACACAATAAAGGATTGTAACACATTAAAATAAAATATATATATTAACAAGTTAATTATCATTATGAAAATGAATATTGGTGATTACCATAGATATTATAATACAAATGTCACAAATAACATATAAAAATAAATATAAATATATTAAAAATAAACATGTAAAAAACAATTAAATGAAAATGATCATTGAAATATACATTAAACAAAAAAAGAAGGCTGAGCGATTAATCATAAAGGTTGTCGCTGATTAGAAAGGCAGCAAACAGGAGTCACGTCCCTCCAAGAAGGAAAGAGCACGACCCTCCATGAAAGCATATCTCTTCTCCAGCCCAATGGGAGGAGGCTATAAGATAAAGAGGAGATAAGAAGTAAAGGCATGGAATAGGAAAAAGGGATTTATTCAGACAAAGGCATCGAATGGAGATAAGGAATATAGAGATCTAAAACACAGGTATATGAAGAATGAATAAGGAGAGAAAATAATTTCTGTGTATGACAGCAAATACATTAATATGATATAATCAGATCTGGAAGATGAATCAGCATTCGATGGGGGAAAAGAAAAAGGAAAAGTAAGTCTCTAACATATATGATTGCTGGCTGAAGAAGAGGGTCTTTTATATTATGTGGCTGAAGGGAAAAAGGGTAAACATATTCTGAAGAAGAAATCACAGTCAGTAATATGACCACCATAAGTCAGAGGTATGCTGTTAATAATTATAAATTAGATTGTGAGTTTAATATAATTTTTAACATATATATATATATATATATATATATATATATATATATATATATATATAATTATAAAATAAATATATATGGATATAGAATAAATATATATTGATATAAATGATATGCAGACTCATGCAAAGATGAGTATTCTAAGTCTAAAGATAACTAGTAATGATTATATATATATATATACGTAATGTGTGATTATCCAATAATGATGCTTGCCGCAATTATTGAACCTTATAAGCAATTACGATTCTTTAATATACGAGGGAAAATAGCTTCTTATTTATTTGATTCATACTAATGGTATCTTCTAAGTGTGGAGGAGAGAAGGATCGTGGGAATTAAAGAAGCCTGATCGGGTACAGGAGATGCGTTAAACTCAGGTAAGTATGTTGCTCATACCTGACATTTGATTACTGTAGATTCAGTTTCAAATTAATATTGTTATCATGCCTATGAAACATGGATCTTTGGATGCAATTAAACCACTTTAAAAAGGCAGCAAAATTATTAAAAAAAAATAGACAAATTAATCATAACTGTAGTTAGAACAAATGTGTTGGCATTTAAATTCGCACCTCCGGAATGCGTATTTGAAACGGACAGCTATGCACAGATAAACTGCTCTTCAAATTAGGAGGGGAAGCTCCCTCTTGCTGATGGTGTTGAAAGAAAGTAAACTAAGAATTAAGTTGCCTATCTTTTTGATCAGCTTAGAGCACAAGGTTTATTAAACACAAACGCCGCAGCTGAGATTTTCTGTTTTGAGACCTTCAACTACAACTAACTTAAACTAAAGACTTTTCTAACTTCTCAAGTAATAAGCAAAGCAAGAGAAACTAGAAATGAACGAGGTTGATTTCTGACAAAATACTTCAATAAACTCTCTCTCAACAAACATCTACACACTTCAATGCAAGTTAAAATCAAGATCATAAAAGTAGAACATAAATAACGGAAATTTGAGATGTTATATCAAGGCAAAGGAGGCTCATAATTTTATTACTCAAACTTCTGGAACAAAACTCATTTCTAACATGCCTGGAACAAGAAATTGCAGCTAAAGAGGCTTGCAATCTTATTCTTACACAATAGAAACAGCAATCACACTAACTCCTTGTTGGCTAAAGAGGCTCAACAATTTGCAATCACAACACAATTGAACAACACTTGAATAACAAATAGAAGGCACAATAGGCTCAGCGTTTTGTTATCACTAGCATGGTTAAAGAAACTAATGACCAAAGGCTCTTATTTATAAACAAGCAGAGGAGTAGGGAACCCTAAAATCTCCTTGCTTTCTGTAATGTCCCCTTTCAGTTGACATCTCTCAGTGCTTAAGATTAGCCTATTATGTGACCCTCGTAGGCTGATGGGATGGATAGAGGGTCTTGTTGGAGCTTGGCTTGGCTTCGGTCATCAGAATTGTAAGAACCCTGGTGGTTCTCAACCCCGAAACCCTAGCTGAAATATTGTTTTTGCAATTTTTGTGTTTTCTGTGTTTTTTGTGGTTTTTTTGTAATAATGCAAGAAGCTGCGATTTTACTAATAAATTGCTAATAAATTCAAAACTAATTAAAAACCTCTAAATAAGCTTTGGAAATGTCCAGAGAAGCTAGGCGCATCAATTTATTTCATTACCAGTGCACTTACAATAGCGAACAAGCATATATGAATGAAATATGGATTTATTACAAAAGAACCTGATTTTCTCCTTACAGGCGCCAGAAGAAATAATGATGAAGTACGGCTGAATGAAAGAAAGAATCTCTGGCCTCAAAAAACGTTGCAAAGGCTCCAGATGTCCAAGGCGCTATGAAACCCTCTGCAAAAGACTGAATATTGAATGCGTTTCTTCCTGAGAAAGTGGTACGACCTTGAAGGTACAGAAATGTACAGCCCTGCTGCAGCAGCAAATAAGAATATGGTACGGCCCAAATGAAATATACCAGATCTCTGAATAATCAACCTCTGATACGTCGCCCTTGTCAACTGATAAAGTTCTCTGAATATCTTCCCTGAAATCAACTCAATGTGCCCAACTGCAACTTTTGAATGAAGTCACCAAGATGCAAGCTTCAACTGGTATTTCACAGTCTCAATCTGCCAATTCCTGAAGAGGTATCGTTCTCCAGAAATGCTTCGTCTGCCAGAAACCCTAAGGTTTGCAAACTCCAATGCTCAGAGCAAAAAGACAAATTAGAATATCATAACATAATGGTTCGATTTGTCCTTTCTGAGAATATATACTGCCTTTGAGAAATTCGACCCCATCTCACTTTTAATAATCATTTAAATTAAATGATTAATTATTGCGCTTTTAACTTAGGAGAAAAACATTTAATAATTGGCACCTTATTTTAATGAATAATAAATATTCATTATGTCAAATATTAATAATTTATTATAAAGTATAATAAATACTTTATAATATGCCAATTTAATTAACTATTTAAATAATTAATAACGTGACTTTAATGTAAAGTCAAAGTATTAATTATTTCATTAAACCATTAAATTCACCAATATTTCTCCGTCTGACTGTCAAACTGAAGAACTGGGTCGACTCCGGGCAAACCAGCTGAACCAGGTGCCCTGCCCAAAATGGCAGCTTCCGCCTGACCTAACTTTCTAAAAATAGAAAATTTCTGAAAAACAACTCTGGAAGATTCTGCGAAGGCCCAACCTGAAACAACTGCAATACTGAAGCTACAAAACACTGAGTAACTGCTTCAGATGATCCTCTACACACATCTGTCAGCCTACGAGGATCGAAATAATAGGCTAACCTCGTCACTAGCTGCGCTGACTAGGATGGGGACATCACAAGAATCTACCAGTTTGGCTTTCGTTTGGAGTCATTCGGACATCATTAGCTTGACTTGCTATTTTTAGTAAGTCATTCAGCGGAGCACCCCTGCTATTTTTAGCAGTATAGTCTAGTCGTGTGCAAATTCAATCACTTATTCTCCAGCTTCAGACGGTTCGTTAATCGGACGTATTTTGAGTAAGATATTAATATTTAATGGTCAAATTAAATATTAATTATTTTGAAGCTTATATTATAAAGTTATAATATTATTTAATATTATAACTTAAGTGATTTCTAAAGGGGTCGACCAACATTGAAGAGGGACCACTTTTCAATTATATTTTATAATTAAAAGTGCGTTCGAGACTATTGAAAAATTAAAAGAAAAGTTCGAACTTTATTTAAATGATGCCTTTTTGTGAAAAGTAGACTTTTTGAACGATATAAGGATTCCATTGGGAAAAGAGCTCATTATGTTTTGAAATCGAATTTTGATCAAGTATTCTTCCAGAGAACGGAGCCAAGGGTTTCAATTGTCTTCAGGCATTGGAGAACGAGCCATCTTCAGTGTTGCAGTTCAGAGGCTGTGAAATATCAGCTGATTTATTGCTTTTAAGAGAGGTAGCTTCATTCAGAGGTTATCACAGAACTTATTCAGAGTTTTATCTTTAGGGTTTGGAACCGAACATCAGCAGGCAGTGAAATATTTTGAGGCGCCTATCTCAGCTTCATATCTGGCATCTATTCCAAGGCTGTACGGATTTCTTCAAGGCTGTTGCAGATCCGTACTTTGCTGCTGCAGGCTGTACCAGCAAGTATAGGGCCGTACTTTTTCATCTAGGGTAAAGCGCCTTCTTTCTTTGCATTCTGGCTTCATCAACAGGGGCGCCTATTATTCTAGTATCATCTGCAAACGTCAAACGGAGGGAGAAGTGGATTTTTTATGAAGGCCGTACCATTTCAAGGTCTTTTCAATCTGCTGCAAATACCAAGTTTTCATCAATAATATTGTTGCTTTTTTTTCAGTTGCTTGTTATCAGATCTTGTTTGTAATCAGTATAGAAGATCAATAAACTTATTGGCATCAATAGATCAATCAGTTTCCATCATTTTTAGACTTGTGGTATTTTATTTCATTTTTATAAGCAATTACCTTCAAAATCACACTTCATTGGTTTATGCACAAAAAGATTAAAAACACTCAAAAACAAGCAAAAACAGACAGTTACAGAAAACAGTGAGAACAGGGGTTTCTACAGTGGTATCAGAGCTAAATCCTGCCATCCTGAGGGTTTAGCATTCTTATGCAGCCACAAGAGGTTGGGCCTCACAGATATTACACTCACAGGAGAGCCTTGATTGACAGGCAACAGGGATTGAACAGGGAGCCGGGTCCTATGGCTGACAGAACAGAGATTCCTCAAAACCCTAGGGATAATGATGATGCAGAAGTGCTACACACTCTTAGAGATTTACGGACAGGTCAACAGCAGGTTACTGATGTGCTACAGCAGTTGACAGTGGCGATACAGAGGATGGGTACACAGAGGAGACCGTCACCTCATCGTGACGAGAATAGGAGTGATGCAGGTTCACGAAGAGCACCTAGGACTGCTTCACGGACAGCAACAGGCTAACTAGGCCTATTTTTATGAGACAGGAGCCTGATGAGGCTATTGCAGGTGAGGAGCCTGAGGGACTGTTCGCTGATACTCTTATGGCAGCGAACGACGAGTGGGAGTTAGTGCCACCCGAGGTCAGAGAGAGGATTACCTTTGACAGATTTATCACTCAGAGGAGAGAACATCACAGGAATCGACAGGATGGGAGGCCTAGATATAATAATATTGATCTGAAGCATGCCACGAACAGACTCACTCTAGCTATGTTTGACGGTAGTGGCAAGGTTACAGCTCAGGCCTGGATCAGTAAGTTAGATACTTTCCTCACATTGTGTCCCATGGCTGAGGAGGACGCTATTAGGTATGCTACTTTACATCTTGAGGGAGCAGCTTACAACTGGTGGCATCACGGGATGGTGACACTCCAGCATGATCGTATCACCACATACCAGGAGTTCGTAGACAGGTTGGTGGAACGATTTGATAAGAAGGATCCTAAATCTTATTTCAGGGATTTGGCCCAGTTGCGACAGAGCGGGAGTTTGGAGTCCTACATAGGATATTTCCAAAGATTGCCGGTTATGGTTCCTAATCTATCAGAGAGGCGTCTCGTTGTGCTTTTCATGGAGGGACTGTTGGAACCATT